>VYZQ01049950.1:166347-197035 GCA_013400655.1 Mystacornis crossleyi
ATTTCCTGGTGCTCAGACAGAACGTCCTGTGTTTAATTTTGTGCCCACTGCCTCCAGACATGGAGCCAGCTGAAAAATCCAGCTCTGCCCAAAAAGTTTGCCCCGTTGTTTCCCAGGCCTCTAGGCTAATGCCCCCAGCACATGTGACATCAAGAGAAAAGACTGTATGAAACAGGAGGAGATAGGAAAGAGAGCTCAGTAGCTAAGGCAGGAGAGCGATGACTTTTCACCGTGATTTGCTCAGGTAAATGCTCAGGTCTTCCAAAGACCTTATCTACCCCACTGCTCCTAGACCCTCTTGAACACAGGTTTCCTTCTGCCAGGGGTCCATCTAGATGAGTATTTTGTTGCTGGCAGGGATCAGTACTGGCTATACTGGTGAAAAGTTTAAGAACACTGCCCACAGCCCTGGATCTCTAGCAATCTGTGGTATCCTTTACAGCCATCACATATTATGTGAAGAATACATTTTCTCTGTTTTACGCTTGCTAATACTCTCTTGGAAAATGTCAGAGATGCTCAGACAGTGAGGCTCACCCTCCTCTGAGACTTCTCAGTGGGGCTGGGCTTCCAAGGACTCACCTTGATGCTTGAACTCATCTTCTTGTCTCTCTCCTCTGCACACCAACCTCTGTGACACTTTATTGTCTCTCTCTGCTTTGCCCCACTATGTGCCTACACCTAATTAGTTTCCTATTTGCTCTGCTCTGTCACATCACATGAAACTTTTCAGGGCCCTTCCACACTGCTGTGAGAGGACAAGCAGCCACCCAGAATACACCATCCTCCTTACAGGATGGATGAAAACCCTCCAGTCCTGGCCAAATCACTTCATTAAAATATTGCTCCAGGTAAAAATGACTCAACCAATTTTGACAACGGCTTCACAGCTTGCCTTCCAGAGAACAGGATGGTTCAGCCACACTTTCCATCTTGCAACTACTTTCTCAAAGAAATCTGCAGGTATTCCAACACTAAAGGTGATGGGATGTCCTTAGCAGAAAAGGGACAGACTAACAAAGCTACTGAGGGGCCATCTGTGTGGGCAATGGAAGTGATCTAAAAAAAAATCCCAAACCCATGAAAGATGAAAATAATTGAATGGCAGAACTTCATTGGGAGTGTATATTTCAGTTAGCTGAGGTTGAAAAGGGCATGGTCATTGAATTGCTGAAGGCTGAAAACATCCAGAAACACATTTCTCCTTCTCATTTATTCACCATAATGTAAAGACCAGGTTAAATAAGTCCTCTTTAGCAGTCTGGACAGTTATTTGCTGCTGACTCTGCAGTCACACACTAAAGAACTATTCAATAGCTTTTATTACCTAAAAAACAGAAAAGGAACTGAAAAAAAATAAAAAGGAAAATGACTGGTAGGGAATTTTAAAAAAGGTATCTAATCAGGAAATAGCATCATTTCAGATGCTTTCAAACCATAAAAGACTATTGGAGGGGAAGTAAAAACTGCAAATTTTTTTTGGATTTGTGAATAATCCTCCTATTTACTGGAAGAATTGCTTCTGAATCTTTATTTTTCTCTGCATATGTATATTTGAGGAGTCAAGGCTATTGTCTCCATCATGTATTAAGCGAATGCATTAATACATTAGCTGATTTATCTAAATGAACAAGAATCATACGTAAGCCCACTTTTTCAAATACGTAAGTCTGGTTTGTGCCCTCAACATTTTTGTTATGACTGCCTCAGAATGTTATCATTTCCCTACCAAGCACGCACACTGTACTTGCTATGCAATTACACATTCTGAGTATGGAAATTCATCTTTGTCCTACTCAACGTGGATTTAGTTTTGTACAGACGACAATGTAGTTCCTCTGAGCTATTCCTCCTTCCTTCCTCCAAACATTTTTCAGAGGAAATGTGGTCAATATTTGCATTAGAACCACAAGATTTTGATCATCTGGGATGTCAGTTTTAAAAATTACACTGCAGATCTGAGTTGTGGAAAGAAAGCAAGGAAGCAGCTGTAGCCAGGCTGCACAGAGCTTACCATGCACCAGCAATCATTGCATCATTGGCTCCATCACTCGAGGACTCTATTTGGATGGTCAAACTCCTAAGCACAGCCATCCGTTAGCCCTGGGAAGATTAGACAGGCAGATGGCTCCTACAGAGAGATGAGTTAGAAAGATGCAGGGAGAGATATTTTCACCATATGGATGCTGCCAAGTTTTGCAGAGCACAAGAGGTGCCCTGAGGTCTAGATCAAAAGCTAGTCCCCCAGGATCTTCTGAAGAAAAGCACTTCCTCAGTTCAGCCAAGAACTTGACCAGAGGAGTAACTGCAGATACAAGAGACTTTCTGTTGAACTGAGGATATGCTCGTGTCCCTCATGACTTAATTACTGTATAAGGCCACTGAATCAGCCCCAGAGATAACCAGCTTGAACAAGATGGATATGAACAGCTCCTGGCTCCCAGTGCTAGCAATTCATGGAAGTACAGCAATGGCCACTGCAGCCTTCTCTTAGGTGCATTTTCAGCAAAAACCCTAAAGAACCCCAAAGAAAAAAGTGAATGGAGAATCTACGCAAGGACACCAACTTAAAAATACACTCAGAATGCCTGGCAGCTTTTGCTCACTTCATGGAGGTTTCAATGACTCAAGATTCAAGAGTTGCAGGAGGGAAAGTCCATCATTGATAATTACATCAATAGTCACAGAAACTGTGAAACTGTTAACCATAAAGAATTTTACAATTTGAAGTGACGCTACTGTGAGCAGACTATACCCAAGTATTTGAACATATGATTGATGACTACAGGCACAAAGAAAGAAGACACTGTGAAAGTGAGGATAAATAAAAGGACATAATGACCTACGAAGTGCATCCTGCAGACTCTCTTGCAGGGTCTTTGGAAAGATGTATGGGCTCCTATGACAACTGTGGCTGAAGCTTTTGTTGCAGAGCATACAGCTCTTCACAGCTTCCTCTTGCTGCCCTTAACACACCCGTCACCCCTGCTGAGCATGGCAGTCCTCTGCCGTAGAGGATAAGGATTTGGTCTTTCCCAGGGAAGACCCTAAGACGGAGAGGCGCTCATACCCCGCCACAGATTTCAGTGGGGTCTTACAGCTTGACCGTCTGGGTCTCTTATGTTCCAGAGACTGTCAGTGTTCAGTCCCCTTAGAGGAAACTTTGAAAAGATCTCCTGGCTATAGAAAATTTCTTTCAGACAGTCTCCAAACAGATGACAGGAAAGAGAGTCCTAAATGATGAGCACAAACCTGAGCTTTTGAAGTCAGTAAATAAAAGGGGAAAGAACTGCAGGGCTTGTGATTACTTTGAAATCCCACTGAAACCACAGGGAGCTGCAAGTATTTACAGCACCACTGGTAATGAAGTAACTAGGTGTCAGAACAGTGATTTAGCTGAAAAACACGGTATCTAGCTTCTGGGCTTATTCTTTCAGGTGGTGTCAGGCCAATTTATTCCATTTTGAAGTCAGACAGTGATTTCCCTACTTCCCTGCATCATTCCAGCTTGACAAACCTGAAAACCAAGTGCTTCCTTTTGCCTTTTTTCTTAATGGATAATAGAGCTAACCCAAATAGAAGCTGCCTCCAAACACTGCTGAAGTATTGGGACACTTCTTTGGTTGAGTAAAGCGGGGCAAATAGGTCAAACAGGGACAGGACGGCTAGGTTCAGAGAGGAACGCGGCTAGGTCTGGAGCAATGTCAGCCCTGGAAGGCTTCAGGTGTGAGAGACTCGTGAGCTCATCTCTCTCATAGCACTAACAACCTGATAGGAAAAGGACATGTGAAGGAGAAAATCTTCTGAGGTAAAGAACAACGCAGAAAATCCTCATGCTGTCATGTAGTCACACTCTTATCTACTCAAGCTCTTACGCCTCGCCCTTAGCACAGCATCCAAGTGCCTGTCAATCACCAACACACTTATCTCCACACTGTCTCGGTGGGAGGAAGAAAGGAATCTTATCTCCACCATATAGATGAGCAGCTGAGGCAGAGAGATTAAGCGCTCGATCTAGTTACCTCAACATAGGTTTCCAGTGCCATCTAAGATGTCCTGAGGCATGCAAGACATGCACAGGGCTGGCAGGCAGGATGCAGGTCCTAAGGGAGATCCGTGGTCTTGTGGAAGCCAGGCAGGGGATGCTGGCCCATTGCAGAGGGAGAGTAATGTCCAGGTTTAGACAACTGAACTGAATCATCAAGTCAAGGCAAGGTGTTTGTAGGAGAACAGGGAGCGGAACCCTACAAACTGCCCTAACAGCACCCTAAGTACAAAACTCCCATGCAAAGAGGGACACAAAAATTTTTTTAAATGTTGGCTGCAGGCCTGTTTTATTACTAAATACTAGTGCCAAGCTTTATGTGCCTGGGACTTCCAAGAAAAACTACTGCAGTCAGGAGCCTCTGTATTGTCTTCTTCCGGGTTGAGTATGAACATCCCTCCACACCTTTTAGCTACTATCAAGAAAGTCCCTATGGATCTATGGAATATGGAGTTATTCCTTGTCAAACTCAATAAAAACATGGATTGTCATACAAGGAGCTAAAATTGGTATTGGAGTGGCCTTTCTCCACCAAGCACACAAGCCCAGACCTCATGCTGAGAGGTGAATGTACTTCACTGTGGCAGTATTTACAGAAAGACACTTTTCATTTTAGCTCATGGCAAATCCCTGATGACGATTTAGGAGCTCGTAATGAGCTTATTCAGGAAGAATGAAAGGATGCTCAAGGTCACAGGACCCATAGGAGCGCTATCAGTCTTGACATGTACTGCAAATAAGGTTCCCAAACAGCTGCCAAATCAGAAATAAGCTGTATGCAGAGAAGCTGTGCTGGCCTTGCTACAGGCTGGCATTTTGGTGCATTAGGCTGAGGACAGATTTGCAAAACCACTCAAGCAATTCGGACAGTTGGTTCCCCTTTGCAACAGCTCAGTGCAAGAGATGGTGGTGAAGCACAGTCTGGCAGGTCTGGTTGCTGGAGCAGCTTCCTAGAGCACAACCTGCAGCCACACAAGCTTCTCTTCTCTGCCATTTGTCCCCTTTGTGTTGGACTGTGGCCACGTGCCTTGCAGGTCCACATCCCAGCTGCTACCTGAAACACAGGTTTAACCAAATAACCCCCAGGGATAAGCCTGATCTCAATCCTTCCTTCTGGCCTCCCTCTGAAGATAAAAAGTACACATCAGACACAGTCACAACAGGTACCCTCCATTGTATTCACAGCTTCAACAGTGAGCAGAATCTGATCAATGTCTTAATTTGCTTAAGCCTCACAAAGACTTGAAAGAGGAGAATAATTTTATATTATTATTTTTTTTATATGTGAAATCTGATTAGAGTAATCCTGACAATGCAGAGAGTGATAAGCAAATAGAAAAGTGAAAAAATGCAATTTTGAAGGAGGAAATTGATTTCCTTTCCTCCGTCCAAATTTGAATAACAAACTTTCACAAAGAATTTCTCTGCAAGAAACTCCTGGAGATGCAAGAAACTATAAAATACTTTGTTAAACCTTTAATAAATTGTCTCTCAGAGCTCCTTACGAAAATGGAGATTATTGCACCGTGGAAGTTTGAGACATTCACACTTGGAATCCAGTGGGAAACACTTCTATAGGGATGCAGAAAAATTTTACAAGCTACTTGAAATTAGCCCATGTCATGCAAGAAACTGAGGCTATGGGAGCCTGTGTGCTTTGCCACCAAGAAGTTACAAACCAAAGATAAGTGTGGCCAACAGGCACCTTTCCCTTTTCCACACCTCACTTTTCTTGTGTAGAAAAGTGGATAATTCTCTCCTTTTTCTGGAAAACAGTCTGAGCTTTCCGGTAGACAAGCCAGTCTTGCTATTACAACCCCAGAAAGACATGATGATTTCCAGTTTCCAAAGCAGGCACTATTTCTAATCAATTACCATTTTTTCACCAAAATCATCAACCACTATTAACAAAGAACATTTGCTGAAAATTCATACTCCGATGCCTCAAAAAGGAATTGGTCTTCCGTATATGCAGTGGCATGAGCATGCACCCATTCACTGGACATTACCCAAAGATTGAGCAGAGCAATCTCAGGGATTCTGGAATATACTCATCTCAGTTTTCTAATGAATACCATGAATACCAGTTGGTTTGCTCTAGGTATAACCCAGTGGTAGTGACAGCAGACACTAAAATATATCCCTTAATACCACAGAAATTGTTGCGGTCTTTCCACCATTGATTGCTTTGTTATGTGATGCTTTACAGCCATGCTTCCACCACTGAAAAAAACCCTATGGAATAATATTTTCTGTTGAGCCCCACCCAATCCACCGCCCTGCAAAACCAGCAATGCAGAGTTGTCCCACAGTTGTTACTGAGTTTCTGGTCATGACTTGATGGCACAGTGCATGGCACCATACCAGCACTGTAAAGCACTACTGAAGCTCTGTGAAGTCCGGACAGATCGCCCAGCAATCCACCTGGATGGTTTCTAGAACTCAACCTAGCTCTGAAAAAGCAAGTATTTCTGCACAGCCCAGGATGTTTCCTCAGTGGTCAGAGAGCTCGCTATGCTACTGTCTCTGTTACTGGTTCCTTCCAGCTGTCACCATGAGTGGCACTCACTGGAGGCGGGCACTGAGTTAAAGGCACCCACAAGGGCCACCCTTACGTTCATCTCAGTGAGAGCAAGGGGATGTACTGGGTGCTCAATACCTCTGAAAGCAGGGCTTTAAGCTATCTGAAAACTTATGCCTGCTTTTGTTACTGCAAACATTTTTCTTGTAAGACCTGGCTGTCCAGCTCCTGGGGGCATCAGCACATACCAAGTGCTTCTTTTCAGAGCACTGCTGCAATCCTGAGCTTCTCAGGAGCAGTTTCCAATTCTCCACCTGCCATCTTGTGAAGCCAACACTGTAAACAGCCCCAGCTCCTTGGGTGGCTGAAAAAGAGATATCTGTGGAGCCCTGAGCAACTGCACTTGACATATGGTATTAAGATGTGCAAGGGAAGATGGCTGGCAAAGGACAACTCTCCTGTGGTTCTTTTGCCTGCTCCCATTATCCTCAATGATGATTGCTAGGGACATAAATGCTGAGGAGCCAGAAAAGAAATGCAGTGGGAAGACAGAGGGAAAAGAAATCCCAGCCTACATAGTGCACAGCTTTAAAAGCAAACTGATTTGCTCAGACACAAGATACTACACAAACAAGTTGTGCTGCTGCTGATGCACCAGTTCCCTAAACAATCACAGTGATACAAAAGAAAGCTTGTGATTAAGGCAAAGTATTAGGATAAGGGAGAATAGAAGGCCTAACCCAGTCTCCACATGAGACCTTGGGCATATTGCATCGCTCCTCTACACTCAATTTCCTTAACTACATGATGAAGTTTCCCAGTTTGAGTGGAAAATTATCAGAGAGCGTGGGAATCCAGGAGGAACTCACAGGTAAGTGATGACAGATTCTTTTCTGAGCTTACCCCACTGGCCTCTACAGCCCAAGCTAAGTTGATTACTCACACCGTCAATGATCCAGACACCTTCAGACCCGCATACCCCTGGAGGCCAGTCGCGGGATGCAGCTTTAGGCGAAAGAACTGCATTTTAGCGACTCTCTATCTAGCAGACATGACAGCCACAGGCTGGGTCCTGTATCTGGTGATGCTCCCATAAGACATTAGAGTGACACAGCACATCCCTGACCCAGTCTCCCATCCAAAGCCATGTTAAGCATGAGCTCTCAATCCTTCTCCCAGTCCAACACTGGTAGGTGTCACCAGATGACGCCATTTCTCAATTCACCTCAAGCACTTCTAGAGTCCTTCCCTTTGCTCTGTTTCCTTCCTGCTCACCCCAGTGTATCCCCAGTGGGATTCTCCAGCATCCATGGGGAAACTGCTGTGTTAATAAATCATCAACTGGGGGCCAGGGTTTAAACCAGAAACAATTTCGAGTACAACAGGACTATCAAGATTATAACACGGTTGGCCAAGCTATAGTCTGCTCTTAGAGGTGCTTTGTATTTTTTTCCCTTAAACAAAAGCTCAGCATTTTTAGATGCCTTCCTGTCACACCAGGTGTCTACATGACATCCACAGATATCTCCTGTGGACAAGATCCTGGTGAGCCTCTAGGAAGGTAGAAAAGAAGGAGGTAAAAAAGACACAGAGTATCTCTAAGGGCAGCACAGCCAGTGCTGTTTAGTGACAGCTTCTGCAGCATGTCAGGAGGATCAAGGGGGAGAAGTGCTTTGTCCAGCCAAAAAGCCCAGAGCAGTACTAAGAGGTGCAAGAAGATGGAAGTTGCTTTGGACAAGCCAGTGTAACAGCTGTGAGACTTTTTCTCCTAAGAATTAGGAGGGCAACAACCAACATTATGGAACCCAACTGTTGCACACCTGCATGGCACTCTTCTCCTGAGCTGGCTGGATCCCCAGCAAAGATCCTTTTTCCAGCAGCGTACTCTACCCTGCTGGGAAGGAAGGACCTCTGTGCAGCCAACTAATTGGCATGGGAATAGACACAGTACAGAAGAGTGGGCTGCAGGGAATAGACAGCAGCCACCAGCTGCAGAGGGTGACAGTTGTCCTTGGCACCCAGTACAGTCCAACACTCAAAACCCATCAGCCGCCCCAGCTCCACCACCAGCAGTTACCCAGCCTCAGGAGGAAGGGGGGAATCTCTCTGCAGTGCATATGAATCAACTTAGAGCAATATGGGGCAATGCGGGGACTCAAGCCACCAGAAGCAGGAAAGTCACTTTAAAGGCATGCTGGCATCAGTGCACAGGCTTCGAACACTGAGCAGGAACACCAAGAACTGCCCTTCTCAACCCCTGCTTATTTCAGACTCCTGCTGTGGGAAGCAACAGCACAGTATGGCCACTGTGCTTGAGGGAATGTCAGAATCAGGCTAAATCTCACTCCTCATCTCACTCTGCAAGTGCCTAGAAAGTTGGACATTTTCTTTCTTGGTGCCTCCTCACTCAACAGCCTTGTTCAAAATCCCTGAGGTTCTATATTCTTCTCTTCTATTTCATGCTTACAATGATTTAGTGGTGGGAGAGAAAAGGTTGTGCAGGAGATTCATACTGATTTCTATCTCAGGGGCTTTAGAAAGAAGCAGGTATCTTTGTCCAGCTGCAGTAATTCCTCTGCAGTGTTCCAGAAAGCATTCGGGTGTCTGTAAAGTGTGCATGCAACTTCCAAGGGCTGTTATCAATAATGCATTTGATGCGCAGCCTTCAGCAGCTGACCAAGGAAATGTCTTATAAAGAGAAGAAATCCTTTGGACTTCTCAGGAGGAAAGTAATGAGGAGATAGAAAAGACTTATCATTGTTTTGCCATGTCTAATTTATGTCAAGGGTTTGATCACATTTCAGAAAGCTTCTAGCAGGGGGCTGGTGCACAGGTATGTATTTGGGGGATTAAGGAGCACACTGTGAATACCGAAATACTTTCAATTTTCTGCAGTCAGCTCACTTATAGGGAAGAGTTGCATGAAAGGCTACCACTGCTCCCAAAGCACAGCTCCTTTGCACCTCGGATACCATCAGTATGTGGGAGGTAGCAGGACACCCTCAGAGTCTCTTCACTGCCTTCTCAATGGCTGAGACATCGAACCACCGTATTAACCTGCGACTTACGTATGTGTGTGAGGGATTTATTGATTTCACGGAGGAATGATTAATTTATTGTCGTGTAAACATTTCAGGGCTTGTCAGGCTTTTCCACAGAAGAGTGGCCACCTCCACACAACAAAGTATGCAATCCCTAGTTCATCAGCAGGGAAGAAGGTCCCTTTTTTAAACAAGCAAAAGCTCTTGAGGAGGCCACAGGCATAAGAATACGTAGTTTGCACCTCCTAAGATAAATCTGCTGGTTTGGGTATGCTGTCCAAAACACACTGATGTGAGAGTAATAAGAAGTGGTTAAGGAACAGGAAAAAGGATGCCACCACTAAGGTAAGCTGCAGAAGCTGTTGGAAAGTGCAACTAAAGGACAGCAAAACTGCTGCAAGCAAATGAAATTAGTCACAAAAGATTAAGCATGTAACCTAATTGCAGGCAGAAAGGTGATGATACACCATAAAGGGCCTAATGGTACTAGTCCAGCTACGATTACTTGGTTCTCCAGTCCTGCAAGCAGTCTAAAAACAACTGCTGGTGCAGCAGAGAGCGTTTCATTTAAGTTTGGTAAAGAAGGACCAAGCTGCAAGTCCAAACTCTGCTCTGAATCATCCTGTCTGGGCTCAGCCTCCAGCAAAGTTAGGATTTTCTCCTCTTATTCATGATGCAGAAGAGGCTATGATTTTAGTACTGGAATTCTCAAAATCCCAATTTCTCATAATCCTGCATCTGTGATTACGCCCTCTACTCCCTCCTGCACTGCACTGTGTGGGGCTGGTGGCCATGAACCATGGCCATTGGGTCACTACACACGTCTCTAAAGGGGTCGTGAGCCCACAGGCTGATCAGAATTACTGACAGCACAAACAGGAATATGCAAGCACATGCAGTGCCCTGCTTGTTATCCTGCACTGTCACAACTTCCAGGGCAGGACAAGGACCAGCTGGTGGGATGAACAAGCGTTGCATGTGTTTGAGCTCAGGTAAAGGCCAATGTGTGAAACAACCTGCTCTGCAGGGCATTGGTTAAACTAACTGTGCCGCAGAGGGTTTGGGATGATCGCTAAACTGACCTGCTCTGCAGAAGGTCCAGGGTGAAGCAAAGCCTCTGTTGTAATAATGACTGTCTTGTGTCAACTTTCTGCCCTAAAGAACCAAGGACTTCTGAAGAATGTGCCTGTCCCCATGGTGTTGGGTGGCATCACCTCATAACCCTGTGGGCCCCATCCTAGAACCTCCTGTACCATTCCACAGGCAAAAAAACACCAAAAAAACACCAGGTGTTACAGCAGATATTCATTCATTCAAAATTTGCAAGTTGACTAATATAATTAAATGCCCTAGAAATAAACAACCAGCAGATCTGACACACTCAGCCATTTCCCCTCAAGGCTGGCATTTTTAGTCTCCCAGAAGGGTTGGGCATATTTTTTAAAAAAAGTTAGTCCCTGTGGCAGTGGCTGTGGTGGGTGAGCAGGACAGGCTCTGCCTCTACTGCAGGCTGCTTTCCCAGTGCCCTCCAAGCCTTGTCACAGGGCCAGCATGCACAGGACACAGCCTTTGCAGTGCCACTGGCACACCTCAGATGCCTTGAGGCCAGATCAGAGGACCAGGAGAGGCTCAAAAGGCGCTGGAGCGGATCCAGAGCCGTGTCCTGCCTGCCTGCTCCGCTGCCAGGCTGCCTTTGGGCAATGCTGCTGGCAAGGTGCCCCTGAGCTCCTCCCTGCTCGCACACAGCTCGCAGGCTCCTGGCACAGCCCCGCTGGCCATCCCACACCTCTGCTGAGCCGAGCACACTTGTCAGCACACAGCACATCACAGCAGGTTGCTGCCTTCCACCCCATGCTCCCTTTCAAGGATAGATGTACTGCAAGAGAAGATGGGTAGATCTGGAGCTTTCCTTGCATCATGGAGTGTCTCATTCAGAAAGATGCCAAAAGAAGCAACTGGAAGAAGCTGGTAATCCCCATAGCCTGTGTCCCTGTGACAGGGGTCACCAGGGAACACAGATTCACAAAAGCACCAAGGTGCAATTGCAGATCTTGTTGACGCACATTTCAGGCCAGGTTCGTAACTCCTGCTGTGCACGTCTACTTCACCAGCTTCAGGGGATTCCTGTGCCAGAAGCCAGCTCTGTATCTTGGGATCCATGGTAACAAGAATTTGCAGTACCTGAACTGAGTTCCTGTGATTCAGAGACCCCAATAAAATTATTTTTGTTTTGTAGATGCTTAGTCAGGACATTACTCTTTGACACCAAAGCAGGGATAGTTCAGGCTCCCACCCAGTCCCTTCTGCTACAATACCCTACATTCCCCACTGTTTCAGCCACTCTGCCTTGAAATAGTCCAGGGACTGTCTCTCCTCCTTTTCCTTGGAGAACTGCATTACAACTCAATGATAACCATTAAAAAAGTTTTCTATCACTTGGCTCCCAGTTATAATTACATGCACCCAGTCAGTAAAGTTTTTTCCTTGGGTTTTTTAGCCTCTCTCCAGCTTTCACCTCCAGAGCTGTTAGTCACTGTTTGGCAAAGTCACACCATTTCCTAGTTTTATCCATTCCATATTTGAGTTTGTATTTGAGGTATTATTAGAAATCCATTCTGTGTTTGAGGTATTATTAGAAAGGAAATCCAAATAATTTCATTAATACACACCTGACCTCAGTCAAACATATCCTCACTCAAAACTTTCCTTGCTTCTTTTCGTATCAGTGTCCTGGACCCAGGAAGGACAGTATTTGTCCTCCCTCCACTACAAAATAAAATGTTAATGATAGTCCCACTGTAACCTTGGATATCCTGGAGTTTTGTCTAGGTTTCCCTTCTGGAAAACAGGCAACAGACAAATTAGTTGACAATAAATTAATTTAAAAATAGACATTGGATAAATGGTGTTAAAAACAAGCAAAGCAGGCTGGAAAGTTTCAGGAAAAGCCAAATATTAGCCAGGTAACAGAGAGAAAAGCTCAGTTATCAGCCAGTCCTGCATCCCCCAGCTAGCAGGATGCAAAGAAATGGCAATGAAAGGGACTTCTGCTGTAAATGCCTCTCCAGAAGGACATTTTGACAGTCATCTTTTGTTTTTTGCCAGTTGAATTAAATGCTCCGCTTGCACATAATTTCTGCTAAACAGGGGCTTCACTGCACTCTGTCCTGCCCTCAGTCTAGACATGTGTTAGAGTTTCCTTCCAAAATCCAACTCAAACATTGTATTGACATTGACTGTTCTGCTTTAACCTCATCATTTCCCCCTACAGTGGTTAATTGATCACACACAACACACAGGAGAAAAATGGGCAAGCTCTATGCAACACTACTGCAGCCTACGACCTGCTCCAAAGGCTTTGCCTAAGTGCTTATCCAGGATTAGGCCTGTCTGGCCTCAAGGAAATCAGCAAAAGAAACACTGTGCAGAAGATGGCAGCATCCACTGATTCATCTCTCTGATTTCTGCTCTCATATTCACTTTAATTTACAGCAACCCCTCCCTGCCGGTGTTTTACCCTCCTTCCACATTTCAAGGGAATCATGTGGGATCAAGATGCTCCACCAAAATCTAAGCATGTTGTTCTGATTTTATTAGGAATGATAAGGCAATATAAACCACTCTAAAGTTATTTCAAAATGGGAATCTGTAACGTTTCTTTGGGGAAGTATCAAAATGCGATGAGTCAGCACCTCTGGAGCATTTTCCCCCAATTTTCTTCCAAAATGAAATTTCAACAAAAGATCATAATGCATCCCAACACTGACAGACCACTGCTCACAAAGGGGAACATCCCACCCCTGCTTCTCCAGTTGGTGTTAGGTAGATCATTCCACGTTCCTAAATAACCTGTAAAACGAAGGCTAAGAGAAGTATCTTTTTATTGAAGCTTATTTACCCTTTATAATTTGTATTGCTATCAGATAAGACAAGGCAACAGCAGCTAAGAAAGCAGGATTAGGCTCTGCTGTTACTTATTTTGTCCTCCGAAGGTGTCTTGCTTGAACAGCAAAGTCTGATCTAACCCATTCCAGATGTGAAGACAAGGTACACAGTCCCATCTCTCCTTGAGGGAGCTGCACCACGGTGCTGTGCTGGGAAATTCAGGGAATACAGGTACTTCAACAGGATGCCAGATGAGAAACCTGCCCCCTAAGAGCCACAGAATTGCACCGTGCCACTCTCCTCACCTTACAAGCAGAACAACATGGATGGCAGCATCCCACCAGGGGAAAAGGGACATCTTTATTAATAACAGCTTTTTACAAGTATTTACAGTATTTACAAGTTTCCATGCTACAAGGGTGACATGCCAGAGTGCCTGCCAGGAGCTGAATTTTAGGAACATTCGATGCAAGGCGGGATTCTGCTCCCAGGGGCTGGCTCTTCTCAGCACAGCTGCTTCCTTGAATATCCATTTTGTTTCCATATTTATGAATAAGTCAGGGGACAGAAGAAGTTTTACATCTCCAAATTAATACCTTCATTCAGTAAGGCCCTTTGAACAGCCAGCAAAGAAGAGTAGATACTCTGCAGAGAAATTAAAAGCACATTACGTTGGTCTCCTGCTGTGCTTTGCCTTTGGAGACATTTCTCTCTCTCTCCACTGACCTGGCTCCCTAATGAGGCATTTAAACTAGGGAATCCCCCCAACAAGTGTGCTTTCTTATAAGGTTTGCAAAATATCCAGGATACCTGCCTGGTCTAACTGTACTTCTGACCAAATCAACTAGTACCACTGGAGGTCAAACAGGAATTAAAGAAATGGCACTGGCAGGAGCAGGTTTAACATCCCAAGCCTATTAGAGGAGAGAATGCAGCATTATTGATTCCAGCCCCTGACCTTGGAGTGATGCAAGTAAGAGTGCAGCAACCCTAGAGGAGCTGTAGGAAAATAGTTATAGCATTGCAAGCAGATTAAAAATACAGTTAATATACATACTTCCCCAGATGCTTGTTTGTTATTACGCAAGACATGTTTATTATGCAAAATGATGAAGCAGAAAAAAAGGAGAGGAAAAGAAAATGAAAAGACACACTGAGCTTTTAGCGTGACTGGGGTTTTCTCAGTGCTACTTAGATTTTTTTTTTTTGGTGCATAATCATTCCCTTATTAGCAGGAATCTTTGAAGTGATTCAGGCTCTAATTTCAGCATTTCAAACTCATAGGTTTATACCAAAAAACCATAGTGAGCTCTTGTACGCAACCCATTTTTTTTTTTTGTCTGTATTCTCTATCTCTGCTAGGGTTTTCTAAGTCTTCCCAATAAATTATGTATCACAATTTGCCGTTTCAAAAATAATTAGAACTCTGAGTTTAACAACACGGAATATCTGAGAGCAATACATTTTAGAAGAGAAGTGTTTTGCACTTGGGGCAAAACCAATCCCATCTGCAATCCCACTGAATTATACATATCATCATATTGAGAGCTGCACTTTCAGTGTACTTGGAGTGACTGGGTGGACCTGTGGAGACTCTACAGCCTCATAACAAAGATCTGCTCCAGCAGAACCAGGTTTGCCTCCCAGGCAAAACATTTCACAGACACTCCCTTTCCCATGCCCCTGTGAGTTGCTACAGGGATAATAGAGGGAAAGCTGGGAACGAGGGGAGAAACTTCACAAAGAAAAGCTACACAGGAGTGGGAATTAATTAGCTGGTGAAACTATTAACTCCAGACAGACGGGAGAGCATGTTCTGTGTCTTCTCCCATTACGATTAGGCTGTAAACTCACTGGAGCGGGACAGACCTCTTTATTCCATGTTTCTGAATCCCGTGCAACAACCAGCCCTTGGTCTCAGCTTCCCAAGTGCTGAAGCACTACAGACAAGTTATACCCACTGCCCTTCATTCATTCTGTGCATTTTTACTTTGCCATCAAATGCTAACAGTGGATCTTCAGGAGAGTCATGCCCCTCCCCAGAACAGGTGCTGATTGAAACCTTTGTGCACCATCAGGGAATTTACAGCTGCTGTACATTATAGGAAATCAAAAGGGAACAAACCTATGACTCTGCAAGCTTGCTATGCAGACAGCGGTTTGCATCTTTCTGCAAAGCAGGATGCCTCCAACCGAAACATGATTTTCTTGTCTACTTATAACCTAATTCCCATGTCGACCTCAGAGACAGCAATAACCTAGCCTGGTGGAAACAAAATCAGGCATCTTGTATAAGTAAACAGTGCACAAGTCCCAACAGCTGCTTCCCAAACAAAGAAGGTTTAGCATCTAATAAATTTAGGCCTCTAAAGCTGGCTAGGAATATATGGTTGGCTTCAACCCAGCAACCCAACCTTACACTATCCCAGCCCAAACAGATAAGGTAGGGATGAGGAAACTCATTGCTGAAAGTATTGATGTAGCCAAATCCATTGGAAAGTCTCGCATGTTTCTACAAAATGTTGTCTCACCATGTGTCATGGGGTGACTGTATGCTGTTACATCCCCATCACCGGTCTATGCCCAGACATGATTTCTGTGATGATTTCATGATTTTGGCTTTAGAAGACTCTACTCAGCCCTACTTTTGTGCTTATCAACACCAGGAAGACTTTTTCCAGGGGCTGGTTATTCTAAGCCAATTCATTCAAGAGCCCATTCGCCCAAACTCAGAAGCAGTTGGCACAAACCATCCCGAAGACCAGGCTGATAACAGCCTCTGGTTTGATCCAGGACAGAGGATGTCAGCCAAGACCTCAGCTGTCACACAGAGATTAAATATCACCAAAAAACCCCACAAAACAAAACCGAAACAAACCCATAGTGATGACATGTTCAGTTAGAGCATCAATCTGGGTTCAAGAGGAGGGAAAAAACCCCGACCCAAACCAAAAACAAACAAACAAATAAAACCCATTACCCTGGACAGTTTTTTCTGAAGCCAGTCCTGGACTTGAGAGTGTTCTAAGAAGTCCTTGCAGGGCTTCCATGCAGCATGGAAGGCAGCCAAGCAATTCATTCATCAACTGAATGATATGTGTGAGGAATGTTGACCCATTTTTTTCAGAAATCCCCCCAAAAAGGCTAGTGAAAAAAACATGTATATGGACAGAGAAAACAAAGCTGTAGTTTAGGGTCTGCTAAGCAAAGAGCAGGGATGATGTGTCCCTTGGTGTGGTCAGCAATGAGGTCCAGGCAGTACAACCTGGGGACCCTCACCCCACAAGGAAAGATGCAGCAGCCAAAAGAGACTGCCTAAATAGGTCGAGCTCTTCTAAGACATATCCAGCTCTTTCATGGCATCCTGATCTCATCCCTTGTCCTTTACCATGGGCTTGACCCACACTGCCTGCTCCTAACACACTTTATCCACAAATTTTCTATTTTCCTGCCTTGGGGTTTGCTCCCAAGCACAGCAAATTCATTGATTTACTGCTGCAAGACAAAGAGCCACCAGGGAAATATCACAAGGAAAACATCCAAAAAGTTCCATCACCCTGGAGTAGAAATGGGCCAGTATCACCCATTTACTGAAAGCAGAAACCTTGGATCACATTGATAAAATGAAGAGTTTCGCTCTTATTAGCTCAGAGAGAGCTCAATGCCATCAAGCTGGGGCACTGAATGAGGTTCACTTCATTAACCACCAGCCATGACAGTGCATCCTTCCCTATCAGCCTTCCCTAATTAACCTTCCTACTCAAGACAGGCACACTTGTTGGAAACAAGCAGGCCCCATTACACCACCCTCACTTGAGTACATGTGTGATCTGGTGCCTTGTAGGACACTTGAAATGACTTAACAGATGTGTTTCCTGAACAACATGATCTTCCTGCTGTCTACCACCTCTTGGTGTGTCCCTCCCCCCCTTTATATCATGTTTCCCCACTACTAGAAGGAGATACTTTTCCTCTGCATCTTCTCTAGTCTCTCAGCTGTCAAACATCATTTTTCCAATTCTCTGTTTCCTCTTTTGCCCAAGACCCACACCTTTCCCTCCCCTGCACTATTTGTTCAGAAAATGATCACCACTCATTGGTCCAAGAAGACCCTGTTGGCTGGCTGCGGCTCTGTGACACACTCTGATTTCCTGCAATCCTCATTCACAGGATACTGGTGGTATGAGGAGCCTCAGCACTGGGCCAGAACCATGTCCTGCACTGCACAAACAGGGCAAAACACCAGTGCTGAGCCCCTGACAATGTGCCCAGAGGGATGCATGCACAATAATGCAGTATCACACCATGCTTGGTATTACCTTTAGGACTCTGATAGCTTTACAAAAAGAGGAAGTTTTCATTGTTAGTAAACCAATTTAATTTATTTAGAAGCAGTCAATTATGTTTACTGGGCTATGAAAGAACAGAAAGCGTCTGGCATCCACAGAGATCCAGATTGATCTCTCTGTCTCTTCTTGACAAGCAGCCAGTTTTGAGACCTATCTCGCCAGGCATACTAACACATCCACTTGTTTTCTACCCTGAGCTGCTGGGGAGACAGAGCCTTGTTACATCTCAAGGGAAAAGGGGAAATCCCAGTCATGAAGTGGTATAAAACTGACCAGGAACAAAGGCAGAAGAAGGAAAAATTGCATAGAGCAACCCCAACTGCTGTCCTTTCAGTGGTCCCACCTCCATGCTCACATACACTTTTAAAGCAAAGGAAGTGCCCAGACAAGAGCAGAATCACTGCACTATAAATTTACACAAAGGCAGATGAGATTAGAATCTGGCTGTACACTGTAAAGCTATCATAACTACAGAAATGAGAAGTGTATTATTAACTATCACTTTTTACTATGTAGAACTACAACAAAATTATTTGAAGCATAAAAATTCTGGCAAAGGGCTGCCATATTTAATAAATCACCAAATCAATTATTCACTGTGAAAATCAATTACTTACTTTAAATGAGAATCTCATGAATAACCTCATGCCCTTTCATGCCATCTAGGAAAGTTATAAGGGAATTAGTCGGCAAAAACTGCTGTACTTATCTTTTATGTGCATTAAAAAGACCACACAAATACAGGGAATTTCTGCCAGCAGAATAGTCCAGAACCCTTTTAGTGGAGTCAGGGTATTGCTGTGGATTTACACTGCAGTCAAAAGCAGAGTATGACCCATTGGGGCACCTCCTATGATCAGGTATCTGGGTGCAATTCAGAAGCAATCCCATTGAGTCCATGCCATTTCACAAATGTGAAATCAGAATATGACCAGCCAACTCTATACAACCTTCTCTACAACATGACCTACATTAAGTACATACTCAAAGGAAGAGAAAGTCTATCTTCACAGGTCAGGAATTATTGCCATGGATCTCCGTGGAGACACCTTAAAGTGAATATTGCATGGCCTTGCAGCAGCTCCCCCTGCTCCTACTTTTAAAGGTTTGCTGGTACGTGACTGTTTTCAGAAAAAGCTGGAAGTCCCAGCGTAGTCTGCTTCCTCCCATCTACAAAACCAAGGCACTCCAGGAGCCCAACAGTGCAAAGTACTTACTGAGCTGTAGAGATATCCCTCAGCGTTCATGGCAACGTACAGACCTGCCTTCACCCCTTGGATTGCCACCACGCGAAGACCCACAGGAATTAGATTGAAAAGGGCTGTGGAAGGAATAGAAAAGCAAATATTATGGACACATCAACCAGCATGGTCACAGCTGCTTTTGCCCCAGGGCCAGCCCACCCCACTCCTGCCTCTTCACAAAAGAGACTGAACTAGAATCAACCATCCTGCTTCCAGCTACAGGGAAGGACTGCAGCCATGGAGCTGATGGTGGAAGGAAATTTTTAAAAGTACTGAGTTTCGCTGCCTCCCAAATGCCTTAACACACCCATCGGTCTGTCTGATCACTGTCTTTGCAATGCCAAGGGCTCATCTGTGCTCCCAAGTGAGTGCATCGTGATGGCTTTCTGAGGGCCAGCTGAGCCAGGATAACTGCACATATACAGACTTTGGCTGTGGCAAACACAACACAACTCAGTTTAGCTCACACTGAAACATATTTAAGCCTAGTCACACTTTCCTGCATTTGCCATATGCTAAAAAAATACACAGACAGCGACCATGGCCAGAAGGATGCAAATTAACTTGACTGTGTGTTTGCCCATGTGATCCTGGGCTGCCAAGGGAATGAAAAAACTCAAGAAGAAATAGTGCTCCACTCTGGGACTTCAGCACTGCTCCCCATTGAGGAGCAGCACTGGAGAGGACAGAAAAGGACAAGATCTTTCATTATTCACTTTTACTGCAGTCTTATTGATTAAACATTGCAACCACTTCCTCCCAGTTAATTACTTTATTGCTTGATTCCTGCCTACCAGACCCTGTATCTCATTGAAAGACCCTTCCCATGAGTATATACATTAATGTACTGTCAGGCTTTTGCTACATTTGTAACAGCATCGGCTCAAAGAAGAGACTATTCTCACCACTGATAGATTGAGCACTGAAGCATTAGCATGGCTTTGTTTCTACTGAGATTTATAGGACAAGAGTATTTAGATGTTGCAGGATCCCTTGTGCTTCACCTTACAAAGAGCTTCATCCCAGGAAGCTGAAGATATGGAAAGATGGGCACAGGATCAGGCAGAAGTGTAAGCACAAACACAGTGGAAATACTTCACTCAAAGTCTCTTCCCACACAACAGCCCCAAAGCAAGAATATGTAGTGCCACTTTGCTCAGGACATCTGTGTCTTGGCTGAGCTGGTTTCAGGGTTGTCTCCAAAAAACGACCCATAAATTCCAGCACACATGAATACCATTTTTTCTTCACTTAATTCCCAAGGAAGACTGGATGACTCCCCTCAGTGAGCTGCCTAAAATGGAGGCAACCTCAAGTCTAGTGAAAAAACCCCTACTCTCAAGCCCCTTCTTGTGCTGTTAAGCACCATATTTAGTAAAATATCAAAGCGTGTGCTGAAATCTTAACAAATCCAGTGCCTGTATTTGTGTTTCAGGAGAGAATGTCAGTAGATGTATATGGCAAATGCAGTCCAGCCTGGGTATTGGTCTGTGAATAATTGGAATCAAGGACAATGCTACTCCACTACTGTCCCTAGACAAAACAAACATACCCCAGAGTAACTACTCAGTATTGAAAGTGTTACCTATCCCTTTCTCCCTACCATGAAGGTCTAAAACCTTCTGCAATTAACAAGTCTATAAGCAATTCCCCTTCCCTATTTCTTCCTCCTACTGAAAAATGGAGCATATTACTGCTAATAATGAAACAAAACAGACATCATCATTCATTTCCTACAGCCAATTTGTCTTGCATAGAAAACTTGTGACAGACCGTTCAAAGCATTCATTAGGCAGCAAGGTGATAACACCCAGAATTAGTGGCTGAGAAGTTCCACTTGGAAGCACCCACATGTTTCCAAACCTCCTTCCACCTCTACATGCAAAGGGAGCACAGGAACAATCCTACTGTGGTGTGCTAGAGTAGGAGGACCACAGCCAGTTCCCAGACTCCCTGGGATACTGCTGCACCCATGATCATGGCAGAACATCTCCTCCTCAAATGCAGGGGAGCAAGTGGGCAGGCAAGCATAGGGACACAAAACTGACAGAGGTAACTGGCAGCCAAAAGAAGTTTTAGGAAGCAAATATCTTCCTCTATAAAAAAACCCAGCAGTTTGGGTCAATCAAGATTTTGTAAATTCCCAGAGCTATGTCTGCATTCAAATCTAGAAATACCTTTGTAGAAGTTGATACCTTTTATTATCATGCTTCCAAATAAATATTTCATCTTGGTTTAGAACAGATTTAAAAGCTTATAAGCTTTATTGTAAGAATGTAAAAACGGGGGGAAACCCCTCAATCAACCTCAAAAGCAAGATGTCTCATTTTTCATCAGGAAAAAAAATTCTGATTCATTTGAAACACCAGATTTGAAAATGGGAAAGAGGACTAGCTGTGGTAGAATAGAACTAGACACTGGGTGTGCTGATGTGAAAAAGAGAAAAATTAAAAACTGCTTTTAAAACTGTTTCTCTACTGCAAATGGCACATATTCTGTGCCATCTGCTGCTTCATGGAAGGGACATGCTCTTTTACTCCATGGGCAAAAGAAAAAAAAAACTGAAAATGTTGAATATTTCTGCCTCTTTTCTTTTTCTACATCTTACTATCTTCAACTAGAAGTATTTACACCTGACCCTACTACTTCTAGCACACTCCAGTCCTCAACCCACGAGTATGTTGTCACTCTTACGTTATGGTAATTTATCAACTAAATTCTGAATGCATGTTTCACTATGGGTCTAAGTTCTCTACAGAAATGGAGGAGTGAGGCAAAATCTGCCCTATACAAGGTGTGGCCTATATGCTCAGCTTTAACAGCAGTAAGTCAGAGGAGCTAAATTCATTTATAACAGGTTTGTTCTCAAGCCAAGACATTTGTCCTGCACGTGAATAACAAGAGCTAATGGAGGATGCAATAGGCAACAGCAGCCTCAGTGCACCATGAGCTGATGAGGATTAAGATCCTGAGGGGAGTGAGGAAGGCTGCTGAGACAATCAAGAGGCTCTGGTGCAACACACAGGAAAGAAGAAACAAAGGGAACTGCATTTGCTTAGCTCAAAGAAAGGAAAGCCACAGATTCTTCTCAGAAGAACGCAATGAAAGGACAAGAGGCACTAGACAAAAGCCTCAAATAGAAATTAGGACTGGATGAAGAAAATTCTCTACAAGGAGAATAGTGCAGCACTGAAACCCGAGAGGTTATGAGAGGTTGTGGAATAGCTCATTCCTGGAAATGTCTGAAAGAACTAGACAAGGCTCTGTACAGCTGAAGATAACCCAAGTGGGATGCTGGAATGCAAGCCTCCTTAATCTTCTTGTGTTTTTGGCTGGAAAGCCCCAAACAATATCCTAGATATGCTAGACTGTTTCGACCTGGTCAGTCCAGTTCACCTATCCTTTCTGTACTGTTCATTTGACAAGGCTTTTCAGATGTTCAGCAGGATTATGTGGGCAGACAAGGAAGGCCACTTGCTCTTAGGAAGGGGCATTACTCTGCTCAGCCCAGGGAAGAGCAGTAATAGCGCAAGCACTGACAGCAGCAGTGAGCCCTGAAAGGCCATCTGACATCACTGGAGCTGGAGGAAAGGATACTGCCCCAAGACAGAGTTCATACATCACACTGAGAACACAAACAGGGGCCTCACACACCACGAAAATGCACTCCAATGGGAAGAAAACTCTTCACATATCACAATGCCAGCAGCCAGAGAATGTCCCCCTTGCTTACACTGAGATGGCATGTCTCTAACAGCATGGCAGAAGGAACAGATGTCCCAAGCGTTGGTTCCTGGGAAGCTGGCTGGACGCCCATTCAAATGCCATTAGAACTTGGCTTCTGGGGTTTGTTTTTTTCTTTAAGTGAGAGGAGGTGGAAAATAAATGCCATCAGCTTCAAGAACACACATAAAATGGGCAACAAATAATTAATTTAAAAATTGCTTAAATATTAGCAGTTCCTCTTGTATAAATAACTGGGGTTTTATTAGAACTTTTAATTGCATCAGATGTATCTGAGGGACACGGTGTGTCTCATTTTAAACGTTTATTTTGCCAGAGTAAACCAACCTAATGTATTCCATGAAAATTATGCATCCTTTCACAATGCTAATTTGAATAATCAGTGTGGGGATATAGAACACAAAGCAATGTATGGAACACGGTGTTCACCAGCTGTTTAACTATGCTAAGAAGACTTCTGCTTGGAGAATAGATGGTCATCTACAGTGGGAACGATCCTTTCCTGTGGCCCTCAAGAGTGCCCTTCCCTGCAGTGGATGCAAGTTAACCAACCCCTCTTCAGGGATGGAAAAATATTATTTATCTAGCCTTTGATGAGTTTTGCTCTTGCACACACTTCTGATTGGCTGGTCAGGAATCTTCTGGAGAAGTACGTCAAAACAGAAAACAGCAGTGAAGCAAATCTGTAAGCTGTTTACTTAGACAAGTAACTTTTGACTTTCTTCTGGTCAAAAACTGAGATTTTTGGCGGAAAAGAAAAAAAGACACTTGGCTTTATTTTGGCACTTCCAAAATGAAAAATGTGATTTTGTTTTGAAGCTGTAACTGGAAGCTTCACATATTTTATAATGTTCATTCAAACCGAAGATTTATGGAGGAGACCATGTGGTAAAAAGTTATATAAAATTGAATAAAGCATGGTCCTAATTTCATTTTCAGGAGCCAAGTATTATCAGGTTGGATTCTTTCCCTCTTTTGAGATCCCCTGAGATCAGAAGATGGGGAATTCTTCGGCTTCAATCTTCTCTCAAAAACTTGCCTAAACTTTCCAGCACAGTCCCTGACTTTGAGCCAGTGGCTTGGCACACTTCAGTGAGATGCCTCCTGTCCCACCAAGCTGCCAAGGCAGGGCTGCCATCTCACCAGATAAATTTACACTCTAGAAGTGTACTTCAGCCCATCTATTTCCAGTTAAGAAGACTGGGTAGAAGTCTCAAGTACTCAGCACCTGGCCAAACTCATCTCTGACATTCCTGGGGGAATGTATAAATCACAGGTCTTTGGAAAATTGGGGCCCAACCTCAGCTATGGGAACTCAGGAGGTTCCCCCGCATCCACTGAGGGTGCAGCAGCTTCTCTCATCACTCCTGTCAGTCTGAAATATTGCAGAATTGCTCTTACATTTCTCTGCTATTTACCTAAATTCATCCCTGCTCCCATTTAAGCCCATTACTTTGTTGTTCAGTCGTCCGTGATAGATGAGGGCAATGAATCCCTGTCATCTCTAGCACATCTTCCCATGTTTTTGCCAAATAGGCCTTCAATGGCATTTTCTGCAGTTTAAGAACACCCTAGGTCTTCTTCCTTTAAGAAAAAGCAGCTAATACAGACCACTGAACTCATCCCACGTGTTGGTGTCTGCCTGAGAGTATCTCAAGGCCAGATTCTTCTTGAAGGAGACCTGCTGAGTCTCTGAGGGTAAAAGCATGTGTGTGGAAATCCACAGATTCTCCTGCTCCACACACAAATCACAAATTGTGTTACTGCAATTCCCAATATTTAATTTGTTCAACACCAGTGTATAAAAAAGGACTAAAACCTGACATTTGCATTTGATACAGGCCACGTTTCTAGTGGATGCAGCCTCTTGGGTCATTCCACAAGGGCTTTGCCAGCCACCTGCAATTTCGGTCACCATCTTCTCACAGCTCCTCTCTCCTGTATGGACCCCCAGCCCTGAGCTGCCTGCAGCAGGGCAGCCCCAGAATACACCACGCTCCTGCTACGGCACTCTGCAGCTTCCTGGGGATGGGGCAAGCACCAGGGATGTGGGGCTGCAGCCACCTTGCACCCCTGTTCAAGTGCACCTTCACAGGACAATGTGAATGCCCTGATATGTGTGTTGAACCCCTACAGACACCCCTCACCTGCAGCCCAGGCCCTGCCTTCCTGAAGAAATGTCACCTTCAATCCAGCTAGGAGTTTCTTTGAATTAGAGCAAAATTGGTCCGCAAATCAAGCAGGCTCCTCCTTTTACAAAGTACATAAAGTTTGCTTCCATCAACCCTACCACACAGATGAACTTTTGTTCACCTCTAATAATGACCGGGAAGCTAAATTCTATGGTGGCCAGGTTAAAAATCCCTTTAGCAGTGTTACAGGGAGCTCCAAATCAACATAGATAAGACAAACCAAGACTTGAGTCCTACTCTGTTGATGCAATTTATGGCAGCAAGGATCTGCGCTTGACTGCCCATTTAGGGGCATCACTCTGATGCCTATGAAATGCAGACATGCTGCTGAAAATATTCCACACCTTTTTTAACCTTTTGAAGAGCTTTGGTATTGACAAAACAACTTCTTCTTAAAAAGGAAGATTGACTATTGCTTTGCATATATTTAACCCAGTATGGCTCCTGCACATGGCCATGGTTTTTAAACTGTGGCTCTGCTGCAGTTTGCTGTCCAGCATGAACCCAACTCCTTTGAGCATGGTTTTGGAACATGACCTCCTTTGACAAGGTCATTTGATACCCTCAGCCTTTACACGAGCCTCAAAGCACGAGATTTCAGTGAACAGCTGCTTTTCTCCAGCCTGAAAATTCCTGATGCTTGCTGAATTTTTGAGGCTAAAATAGTGAAAACTGTTTTCTCCTCTTCTCCTTGGAGAGAGAATTCCCCGTATCCTTTATCCACGTGGCATGTGTATAAATATAATCTCCTTTCTCTTCTGGCAGCAATTCAAATCATGGGTTTTATTCTCCACCCCACCCAGATGGCAGTTACAGAATCGGGGCAGGAGGGAAGAAGATCGGAGAGGAAACATATGAAATTATACTGGCAAGATTTAAAGGGGAAGGATAGATAGAAAGAAATGTGCAGAAAACAGCTGTCTTCCTCCTAATTCGAGCTTTTCAAAAATGAACCTGCATAAGTGAGACCCACTAGGTGATGCATTTGATTGTAATTGGGTTGCAAAACAGGCTAATTTTTCTTACTGTAGTCACTGTTTTCGTCCTTGGTCCCATCAATTGTACCATCTGGGTGCATCTGCAGGAAGTATTCCTGCTGGCTGAATAACCTTGTCACAATTCCTTTCAGCTGGGGTTCTGCAAAATAAAAATAATAATTATTACCAGATATACCGAGTAGCTCAAGACCGAATTTGCTTGTCTCCCATTAAGCCCTGAGTGAATGCAGAAGTGCTCGGCAGGTAAGGCTGCTTTCGGTGATTCCTTTCAAGCATGGTTGTAAAATATTCATATATAATACACAGACATACAGACAAATAAAACTGAGATCAGATGAGCAGGTAAAATGAAATGCATACTTGGTGCAGTAGAAACAGATTATGGAACATCAATTCTCTGAAAGTTACCTACCAAATGGAAGTATTTAGACAGTTGATGTATTTGGAGTATGCCACTTGTTCAGAATATTTGCTAGCACTGTTGCGAAGAATGTGCCCATTGTTTTCTTATTCTGCTTGTGAAGCCAATCACCTTGCTTTTTGTATGGTTGAGTCACTGTCATGCAGTGCCAGTTTTATGCCAACGAAAAGCTATTTAAATCACTGGTATTACAGTGGTGTAAACCCAGAGCAACTGAGCGCCGAATCAGGGCAGCATATGAATCCAACTCTGTGGGAGCTGGGGAGCAAAATTCGAAAAGAAACAGACACAAGACACCTTCAAAACTGACCTCTGAAGCATTTATGGGCACCTCAGACCACCTCCGTTTTAAAATCCTGCATGTTCCCCCTCTCCTAAAACATGCCACACACTTCAGCAGATTAGAATCTTTGTCTCCAACAGGGACCTTTCCCAGCCCCTGTGTGTGTCATGCACCAGCCATGCTCTAGCTGGGTCTTCCCTATTGCCTCTGCAACATCTTATACCTTCCTGCTGAAGTGGAAAAGGAAAACATGAAAAAGGCAAAACCAATTTGAACTTCATGTGACAGAGGTGTGCAGCTTTACCACCTGTCTCGTCATCACCCAACTGATCAAACACAAACTAAGTGGTCAAAAATAAATTCAGTTGTAATCATGCAAGTCTTAAAATTTGCCACAGGCATTGCTGCTGGAACGCAAGCGAGCTGGCTGCGTGTGAGCAGACACACTCACTGGATGGAGGAGATCCTCCTTGTGTGACAGGAGGTTGTGGTTTTATGTCACCACCCACCAAAAGTACGTAAATAAGACCTAATTATTGCTGGCTCAATGGACAGGAAAGAATCCAGCGTAGCATACCAAAATCTCATCAGGCTCCTGCCTTTCATGCCTCTAGTGAGGCTGTTTAATAAGCCATGGTCGTTACATAACCACGGTCACGTTGTGTGTTAAGTGTTCCCATCCGGAGCCCCGCGCTCGCTGCATCACTGCACGACTCCCCTTTGGGGAACCCTCACCCTGCTCTCCTGCACTCACAACCGCCCCGCAGCAGCAGCAGGGATCTCAGATGCACACAGGCTGCAGGTGCAAAGGAGTTCAGTTTCAGCAATCTCTACATCAGCTGGGGGAGAGTCAGGTACTTTCTCATAGCTACAAAAGCCACTGAATAAATCAGATCAGCTGGTTTCTATGCTGCCATAAAAAAAAAAAAGTGATTTCAGTGCAGTGAGTGCTGTAGACTGCAGTCAGGCTTTCTCCCAGCAAGACTTTTACTTACTGTTCAATGCTGGAACAGTAAATAAGTACAATTGTAGTGATCATCTATTAACAGCTAGCGTTGGTCAAGCAAACATATGTCAAAACGACACTTAGCAAAACACTTAGCTCATTCTTCTTACCTAAATGAATTATCTATTTTGTTGAATGCAAAAGCTTGATTTAACTTGCTTTTCATTAGAAAAGCACATCAAAGCTAGAGGAAATGAAAAGCTGTATTCTCAGGCACAGATGCCTGCACCACCCTCCTCAAGTCTGTCCCCTTCCTCCCTTTTATCTAATACCACAATAGTAAAGGCACTAATAGGCACTCTTTGATATGAGACACCTACATTTGAGTTCCTGAATGAATCTTAGCCTCAATTTTACTCGCTGGTTAAATTTTAATGTTTAAGTACTTTGCATGAAACGGAAGAGCTCCCAGAAGGAGAGATTTAGAAGATGCTCCTGCAGTCTGAGGCTTTCTGTGTGCTGGAGAAGTGGGGAGGTCTTGTCTTAAAGCTTTCTGAAGAGGAGTGGGGAGAGAAAAAACCCTGACCTTATCTCTTTTCTTCGGAAGATAACTTAGCTACAGGATAGAATTAGAATAGCACAATTTCTTTAGGTGCTATTCTAATTAGAAGCACCTAAACTTCATTAGGATGCAAACTATATTTCAACCATGTAAATCATTTTGGAACAGGCAAATCTCTCCCACTTTTACTAAATAGTTTTCCAAGTAAAACACTGACCAAATCTGCCTATTATTAAGAACTAGTGACATTTTTAGAATTTGTCAGAATAGCACCCAAGATCCCCTGCTGTTTCCTTGCATCCTTTCTACAGATGCAAACAGAAGGCTGTATTACCATAGCAAATACAGGGTAAAGCCCCAGGGTCCCTTTCTGTTACTGACATGACAGACACCTGGTCATCTTTAACAGCTGCCCTCTTCATAATGCCAGCCTTTTCTGAGTCACTGCCTTCCTAGGGACAAGCTGGAGGGGAAATCCTGTCTTACATGACCTGGTTTTGCTGAACTTTGAAGCTCACACCCAAACTCAAAAGTAAAACTTAATGGGAGTGAAGCAGGGAGTTCTCAGCCATATACAGAACCACATTCCTTCTGGCACTAACACAGTCTGAAAGCAGCAGAGCTCCTGTCTCTCCTCAGTGCACAGATCCTCTTCTGCAGGAACATCCCTGCCCAGATACATTTAAGATGCCCTGTAGCAGCAGCAAAAAACTCCTCTTCCAGACACTGAAGGATCAGAGAGCACTTTGGAGACACACAGTCTCTCCTTCCCTGGTTTCTGCATTTCCTTGGGTCTCTTTCAACAGGAGAGAAGCACTGGTGAGCAGCTGCACCTTTGGGTATCTTTACTTACCTGAACTAAACACAGAAGCAGTGCAGAAAGGTGCAAAGCCAGCACCGAGTTCTCTCCTCTAATGCAAGGAGGGCTGGGGAGCTGCCCGGGCAATGGGAGATTTGTCTCACACAGTACAGCCATCTCTCCACCTGAACTGGTCTCTTTGCATCCTCAAATCCCAACGGGCTGGCCAGGCCAGGTCCATAGGGTCTCGAAACCACCTGCATCACTCCAGTGCCTGCAAAGGAACCAGCTCGAACACAAACAGGTGCACAGATGACAGCAGCTGCTGGAGTAGCTGCTTCCCACCAGAGAACCTCATGTCTGGGCATAAAGTGAGGTACTGGGATTTGCCATTCATACAGTAAGCAGTGTGGCTGGAGGCCTACAGACAAAATTTTAGGCGAAGGCAACTTTTAACAAGGAACAAGGATTCACCCATCTTTCCCTCTCACTATAGAGCTATTACCTGAAGAGAAAATTGTATAATCACAGGACAGGAATTTTGCTGCTAGCCCAGAGGTAAAATGTTGCACATGACTTTTAAGAGACCTACTTTTGTCATATCATATATTTTAACATCACTTCTTTCCATCTACAGAGCAATTTCGTCAAGTCTTTCAGCACTGCTAACCCTTATGCTGCAGCATTTGTGCTGAAAACCTCCATTTATAGACAAAAACCCCTCAAAACTGGTAAGTTGCCTTGTCAATTAAGGATGCTGAGACACCCTGATAAGTCAGAACAGAAAGACACTGAAATAAGACTGAGAACTTTTCAGTTTTTCAATAAAAAGAGAACCACCCTTCCCAGCAGACAATACTGACAGTTGTTATTGGAGTACCAGAGGGAAAAATACAATAAAACCCCACAACCTTGATACTTTTATTTGTCTATACTTCCTTCAATGATACTGCTTCAGGCTATAATCAATAAGAGAAAGAAGCAAACCATAAAATAAACGAAAAAATGCAGCACAGATAAGCAAAAACTCTGCTATGGGCATTTTCATTCTATAATTCACAGAATTTACCACAAACCAAACTTAAACCTGCTCTCTAACCTCAGCCTTGTACTGCAAATGGGACTCAAATCCTCTTGCTTTTAAAGGCGCAATACTGCATAACACACTTGCAATAAACCTATTCCTCCCACTCAGGCTCCTCAGTGTGCACTTCTATTCTGTTACAGAAGCAGCTTTCCCTGCAGAGATGGAACTGAACAAACATGGACAAGACTTCAGCACCAACTTAGTGTCTCACTAAACACAAAGTCAAGCACTTCAGAATGGATTTAAGAAAGACGTTCTTGCTGCCTTAATCCCAAACTACTGATTGAACAGAAGAGATTTCCATGCATCTTATACTCCCAGTGCAGACCCCATGCTACCAGGCATCCCATGCAATATGCAAAGGGATATTTTTATCCCTACTGTATAAGCAACACTGCTATACTTTAGGATGCTTTCTTTAAAGATCCTATTCTAGTTGCTCATATACAGCTGTTGAGGGCTGGGGAGTACTGGAGAAAACTCAGTGGACTCCCTTTATGCAGCTGCCGTAAGCTCAATTCCTTCAAATGTGGCAATTACTGTTGCCTGCCCTTCCCTGGGCTTGAAATTA
>VYZQ01049950.1:197298-231040 GCA_013400655.1 Mystacornis crossleyi
ATGTATAGTTGTAGGCCTTGCAAATTAGCATATCTATCAGAGATTCCCCGATGAGAGGCTCAAGAGAAGCCCCTATCCTGAGGAACCTTCCCCCTGGATGGGCCTGTCTTGGTTTACAGAATGTGTTCTGGAGAGGACTTTGGTGTCTGGGGCTTTCTGACCCCCAATTGCGAGGCTTCCAAGATGTTTAGTCTCTTGACTTAAGGAACTTTGGATCTAAGCTAGTTATCAGACTTAGGGAATTACAAGCATGTGGGCTAAAAGCACTAAGGATACATAAAAGCTGTATAAAAGGGTATATAAGAGGGTATATAAGAGAGGTGTATGAAAAAGCAAAAAATCATCATGGCATCAAGAAGATGCAAGGGAAGATCATGCTCAGGAAGCACCACAATGGGGCTAGAACAATAACAGAACAGAACAGTAACACGGAGCAAGAGCTAAACTGTAACTCTCCTAGTCTGCAGGATCTGTCAGACTGGGCACTTTCCCTACGGTGAAGACACAGTTGACACGTAATGACCCTTCTTAGAGCAGTCATCCACTGACAACTCACTGAGCATCCCCAGAAGGGCATCTTGCTCAGTTACCCTTTCCACAGGCCAAACTCACCACTTCTGCCTGCCCTGCTTTTTACTTTCTGAGCCCTTTGGCACAGCTGACACTAACTAAATCATGATCTGACTGCTAATCTTCCTGTCTCTTCTTAAATGGTAATGTGATGCTGCCATTATTCACTTCTGCTGTCCTGCTGCTGAGCCTTAAAGTCATCTCAGTTCACCATGAGCTGCTGTGCTTCCTGCCTTATTATGCAGCTGCACAGTGATCTTCATCCTCCTGGGGCTTGCCAAGGACATGATAGTTGCAGGGTGCTCACATGTACTTTGTTTGATCTCCAGGGACACACTCACTGAAGGCCAGAGGATCATGGCTAAATCACCTACTCTGCAGAGTCATGTCCCTCAGCCTCAAGCTGCAAGCACTGCCGAAGATACCTGCTGTGTGCTATGGGGAAAAGAGCAAGAGCACTGACAGAAATATCACTCTTTAATGATATTTTCATTTAGATCTCCTATTTAAGGTGAATGAGGAACTCACCCCTTTACTGAAAAATAGTGAACACACAAGCTCTCCATTTAAGTGCACACCCTTAATGCAGAGAGGAGCTATGAGGTTACGCATCAATGCAGCATTTAGCAAAGCCCCAGTGAGGGCACCAATTCTTGCTAACTTCCATCAGCAAAGCAGCAGCACTAAACCCCTGGGAGAGGAACCCTACTCTGTTATCATCACTGTAGAGTAGCTCAATTTGCTCCAAACCCTGAGCCCTGGAAGACCAAAGAATAGGGCACAACACCCACTTCCAGCTGCAACTCCACTGTGGAAGGCAGTCCACTATGGTCTCATTTCTTGCAACTCACAGAATGCCCCTTACTACGGCAACACAATAGCCTGAGGCTGCAGCAAGCCAGTGCCCACTTTGCCTTGAGCTGGGAATTATAAAAGGACTCAACACAACCATATTCACAGAAGTCACCCTAATCTGAATTCTCCAAGTCAACGGCACAGAATGCGGAGGGGCCACTTTTCAATGAATTCTTAAAAAAGATGAAGGGCTTAGTGACCTTTGAGGGATTTGAGCCACTGGCTCCAAGGATTCTTGCAATGCACAGCAATGCTCTTAGTTGGCAGGCAAGCCTCCACTTGAGGTTACTGGTGCAGAACTGCTTCTAAATCTACTCTAGAAGTTACTGTGCTGGGTGCCAGTGGTACTCGGTGTGGGTTATGGCATAAACTCTGAAGCTCTTGGGGTTACTGCTCTCTGCACAATGAGCTGTCAAACAACAGAGGACTCTGCAAGCTCAGATGGGAAGCAGCCATTTTCTATCCAGCAACCTGCAAGATCCAAGGAAGGTACCTACTGCAGAATTTCCACAGGAGACTTGCCCATTTGTTTGCTCTCTTTCACTGCAGCTCAGCGCCTCTGTCTGGTCTTAGCACAGCACGGCTGTCAGATGCCAGCAGCAGGCTTCCAGAACACTCCCTCTGGCATTTCTAAGGACATCAGTCTGGTGAGGGAGAAAGCATCTCCAGCTCTCATCTGAACCACCTCGGCATGATGCTGACTCCCTTCTGTGCCTGTGCAACAGTTTTGCTGAGGATGTGACTGCAAACACAGGAACTGTAATACATCTCAGGGGCATATTTCACCTAAATGTTCTTCAAACATTTGTTTATTGCAATTAAACATTTTAGCCTGAAATTTACACATTCCATTATTCTTATTTTCCCCCATTCAGGCTGCAGCTGTCCTAATGGGAGGTTGATTTATGACTCACCTAACCAGCACTCAAATCCACAGCACACCAAGCCCAGCATGCAAGTCAGAGCATAAACTGTTCCTAATTTACTTAGATTAACTCCGCATTTTAAGTGCCACTGCAGAAACTGCAGTTCCCCTCCCCTAAAAAGGATGGCTTCCAGAATACTCGATAAGCCAAATTTTGCAAACACAAATTTTGTAGACAGAGAAGGGCACCAAAATCCCTCCCTCAGAAGCACAGCATTAATGAAGGCTTGTAATAAATCAGTACGAAAATCAGCAAGCTCCATGCAGATTACTATGGTGACAGGCATCAGCACAGAACTCGGGGATGAAAAGCTGAGGGAGATAAATGTTGGGGCTATTTTCCCAGCCAGGAGCTGCCGAGTTCTCCAGGGTGTTTGGAGTTAAGATACTTGGAGCTAAGTAATTTGGCTGTCTCAAATTAAATGCATCACTGTCGATGTAAGTTTAATAGCTCAACTCCCTACAATGATTCCCTGAATTCACCCAAACCGGGAAGCTCAGGAATAACACCATTTGCAGCTGTGACAGGAGCTGCTGCTCTTGAAAACCCAGAGTGTGTTTCCCCTGGCCAAACACCCTGACCAACTCTGCCATGCAGTGATCATGGCTGTAAGTCTTCAGCAGATGTTGCACATGGCTCGCTGTGGCTGCACCTGCAGTGAGTCACGCACAGAGCAGGTCGAAGCATCATGAGCCATGTGCAGGGATCCTGGAGGACACTCCAACTCTGTCATTCGGGTGCGGAGGTGGGAAATCCTGCTGCAAAGCGCTGAGCGTTTTCAGCTCCCACAGGAGTCACGCAGTGCACTGAAGTGCACAGGCAGAGGCAAGACAGTTATTTCCCAGTGTCACAGTATTTTCCAGTTTCTGTTGCTAAACTCAGCAAAATTGTTTGGAGCTAAAGGACATGTATTCCTTGAGGAAGCCTACAAGAAGGTGGCCAGGATGGCCTGGGCAATGCTGCCTGCAGCATCCTGAGTAACAGGCAGGGAGAGGGCCAAAGAACTGCAGAGCCAAGGGAGGTGAGTGACACAGGGGAGCATTTGTGTTTATTTGGATGTCTCCTCAGGCTGCCTGCACAGAGGGCAAATCACGGTGGGTAACAACAGCTGGCCAACCATTAGAGAGCTCTGTAGCAAAGCCAGGTCTCCAACCCCACCTTGCAAAGCTGCCATGAACCCCTTTAGTTTAGATACAGCTGTTTGGCTTTGTACGCTGGCATGTCACCCAACCTGTGAGTAGGATGGAGAGATGTAAAACAGACTTACTGTCACCAAGATTTGCTCACGAGGTCTATCATTTTGGGGGCACCAAACAGTCGATCCCAGCTCCTTTCCCAATGATGCAGAATGAAGGCTGTTCCCAGCTTCAGTTTAACATGACTACAGGGATAGTGTCACCCTCAAATTACAAAGCATTCATTTGGAGAAGAAAATGGCTCTGGGACAGCAGGGCTGCATGGCACTCTCGTGTATTTACTTATCTCAAGTGCGAATCTCCACCCAGGGCTAATAACTACAGAGAAACAACTGGTGTTTCCAGGATGCATTACATGAAATAACAGGCTGTGCTGGCAGGGATGGCCTCTCTCTTTGAAGGACATACTTCCAGAAATGACATTTCCCTAACTCAGAGGGATGATGGGCTCAAGCTGATGACAGCACCCATCAAAGCAATCACCTCCTGTCACTGTCAGTGAGTCACTAGAGCAGAATGGCACCTTGTAGGCAAAAGGAGCATCCAGAGAAGTGATTTCCTTTCCTGTGCTGGCGCCTGCCAGAAGGAATAGTAATTAGCTCTCCAGCATGGAGCACAGCTGCCTGCCTGCACCCCTCCACGATGCCTGCTTTGCTCTTACAAAGATGAGTCCCTCCAGCGAAACCTTATTTCTCACTTGTAAAGTAGGTGGAAATGATGTGATTGCATGCCCGTGGCATTTATGCAGGCCCTCCCATATCCAGGCAATCAGCTTTACAGGGATGTTAATACAAGTCTGAGGTAACGGGCAGAGAAATTAGTCATATAAAGCACTGAAAATTGGGGGTGCCACATGAAATCACTGCTCCGTGTCTGTGGATGGTCTTAGCATAGTCTACGGGTGTTAGAAGGTAGAGAAGTCAATCTGCAGCTCACCCACTCTCTCAGATCTGGATCCCATATCCACCTAAGGTCAATGGCTCAAGGATAACGAGGTACAAAGTTGTGGGTGAGTTTTCCTAGAAGGCAAACACCAAACTAATCTACATGACACATGAGCTACCCGCTCTGCACAAACACCAAGGACAAAACAGCCATCACAGCACTGCAGGGCCAAAGAGGAACCCAAACAGCACTGCAGGTGAAACAGTGGGGCAGAAAGTGGATGAGAACTGATGGCCCAGCTGCCATCAGGTATTTTGGCACAGAATTGCTGACTACTTCTGGGTAAAACTGTCTAGCTGAATATTTTGCTGAAAAGTTCAGAGTAAGAGTAGATAAAGCTATACACAAACTCCATCTCACTAGCAGAAAAAAAGAGAGATCTGGAAAGAGTGCAAGTTTTCATTTTTTTCTTTTGACACAACATTTTCTTTGGAAATTTAATGAAAAAAAATATTAAAAGAGCCAGAGATTATATCCAAAGTTTCATTTTAAGTACAATGAAATACTGCATTGAGTCTGAATCCTCTTTTCCCCATAAACTTCTTTTATTTGACCAGAGAACTAAAAAAAATCAATTCTGCATACAGTTCACTCCCAGGTTTGTCTTTGCCTCCCCTAGGATGTGGTTTATGTTGCTTTGTTGCTCAAGTGTGTTTTAGCAGCAGACAAAATTTCAAAACATTTCCCTTTCAAGAGCAATTTTCTACACCTGTATTGACTTGAGCTCTGATTATAAAACCAAAGCCAGGCAGGAACAAAAGGCATACAGAAGAGATGTACAGCTGTTCCAGAATTTATGCAGGATGAGCTTTTTCAGGTAAAGGAATTAAAAAAATGAGAAATTTAATGCAAAAGAAGTTGTAGCTACAGCTCCTAAGCTGTCAATTTCCAGCACAGTCAATGCCTTGGCTACTGAAGGTTAAAGCTTGCTCATAAGTACAGATAGCAAAGTATACAACATGTATTATTTATTTTGAGGAACACCCTGCAATTATTCTTGACATATTGTGTAATTAGCCAAAATTACAGTATATTCACCAAGAGTGAAACAGAGGATAGCATAGGTATTGTGTGAGCCCACAGTCACTGAGCACATTTCATCTCGGTGTAGACGTGTCCCACGAACCAACCAAGTGTGGTTCTCCCTTGCCCTCTGAGCTGTTCCAGCTCCTGAGCCAACACCCACAAAAGGGAAACACTGGGAGTAAAATTCTGACTTGCCCCATGCCAGCAGTAAGACCTCAAGAGTTGTGTGGGGATTTAACAAATGGGAACACCCACACTGCAGAGCTTTCAGGATGACTGAGCCCAAAGCTCACACTAGAGAAGAAGGGGTATATTTCCCTATACATTATCCCAAGAGAGGTGGAAAGGCAGGCTTGGAGGATGTCTGGAGAAACTGCTTGCTGGGCTTTGCTGCCTGGAGCTGACAGGAGGAGAAACTGAAAAGAAGCTCTGCCTTCTTGCCATACTTGCAGCACCTCTTGGCCTGCAGTTTCCCAGAGAGAGGGTTTCCTACAGAGCCAAATGTCAGACCCACCCTAAGGACTTGTTTGATGGCTCAGAAATCCTGGGGAAAGTTGTGGCAGTGCTCTGCCATGTGTACATTTAGAAAGACTTTGTTTTGTTCTCTTAACTCCAACACACAACATAAAACTTCTTCCCTCTTAATCAGATTTCTTCCTGGTTTCCTACAAAGATGTGATTAGGATATTTGGACATTCTACCCAGAATTTGGTCCGTGGGAGGATGTACAAAACAAGTTTAAGAACATCCTTCTAAGGAATGCACATCTGGAATCAGCATAGGACTGAGGTTGGACTAATCAACAGTGGGGGGCCCTTTCAGCCCTGCTGCTGGGTGACCATGACTCAGTGGCACTATGACATTCTGTACTCCGAGTTTTGAAGGGCTCCACTATAGAGTTCCCATCTCGCCTCACCTTGAAGGGCCCCATGCAAGGCACCCCATTACTAACAGTGCTCACATGAGCAGAGCAGAGACCATCCCGGCTGTTCAGGCCTGCCACAGTGCTGGGATTTATGCTATTCTCAGATGCTAAATCTCTTCACTTCCCCCATCAATCCAGCAGGCCTGAAATACTGCAGAAACACCAAGAAGTCCCTCACACAAACAAAACATACTATGGAAACAACCACATCAATCTTCCACCCTGCTCTGAATGCCTAGAAAAGTAAATTCATTAAAATAGAAAATGGACAGAACATGCTACCAACAAGCACTGAGCAGAAATGAATCATTTCAGATGCTATCGGTCTTGGGGAGGGTACCCGGTCCTACCAACATCAGCTCACAGAAGTGCCCTGGATAATCAGAGGATGTCAACTCAGAAAAATTTGGGTCCCAGTGTCATTCTGCAAGCTTTAAATAGTCTCACATGACAACATCCTCTTTTGCTACACTACTCCTCATGCAATCTCGCATAATTTTCCAATGGGATGAGCATATGAAACTCCTTTATTTAACAGGTAATGAGCCTATGATGTGGAAAAATTAAAACTTGAATCAGTCGGGTTGTATTACAAGAATTTTTTTTGCTCACTGCACTAATGCAGCTTAAGCATTCCTGTAGCAGTTTGGAAGCATTTTTGACTCAAAATTATGATGCTACTAAAATCCAACAAATCTTATACAACACCCAAATGCATAATGAAAATGTGCTGCTTGTGCCATTCTGGTCTGAAACATTATACTTGAAAGAGCAAGATCATGCTAAAAATGGCCAAAGCTCCACCATGTCACTCGAAGTTCTTTACTTTTCCTTTGTGAAAATACACCTTTTTTCATCTGCATAATGATTTTAATTTTCCATTAGAGCCAAAGGTTTCCTTCAAACTAATGAAAACACTCCAGGTGTGAGAAAGCCATCATCTACTTCATTCCATCTAAAGCTCTGTTTCAAATAATGATGATGTTTCATTGCTCATCTCTCAGCACAAACACCTCATTTCTGGTATCAGGTAGCCCTCAGGACTCCAGTGAGACAGGCAGGTTCACCTGCCATCCAAGTGCTGTCTTGGAAGAGAGCTGAAATCAGTGAGCTCCCTCTCCAGGGATGCGTGTGCTGCGGATGACACAGTGAAGATGGAGTGAAAACAGAATACCTGCCTCTCTAGCAGGTTTCTGAACAGAGCTCCTGTTCCTCCAGCTGCCCAGAAGGGCTCAGAGAGGAGGTCTCAAACTTCACCTGGTGCTTGTTCATCGTTCAAGAGCTGCTATTGGGCTGTAGCTTTAAAATCTTAAAATTTATTTAATGGAAAGTAGAGCTGCGTTATTGAAGAAACAGGAAGAAAAATAGAAGAAGAAATGTTTATGGAAGTAATGAATGTAGGAGTGGCACGGAATGAAATTAAAAGAAAGCCAAAAGAAATGTTTAGAGATGTTTCAACACTGATGCTGTGTGCCTGCCAACAGGCAGAGCCCCTACTGACAAGCACAACACCACCCTGTAAGAGCCAGCAGGGTGGTGTCACAGACAATCCCCACGACAGTGTGACGCCGATACCACAGAAGGACCCGCAGGGATGGCTGCAGATCGATACCAGAGGCAGCCAGTGACTCACCCCGGTTCCGGTTACAGGAGCTGTGCCAGGGAAAGCACCAGCTACGGAGCAGGTGGATAGTCCAAGCCTCTCACCCGTCAGCATCTGACCCCTGCATTTCCTGCAGCCCAGTGGCTCCCAAGTCCCCAGGGAACCCTTCAGCAACCCAGCCCTAAGCTGGGCACTGGAAGCCAAAACCAGCTGTCTTTTTGCTAATTTCTACTGCTTCTCAATGTTCTGGAAAATGCGGACGGCCTTCATTTGCAGCAGACCCAACCACTTGACCTTTTGCAAACAGTTTTGCTTTGGGGATGAATGAAATGTATTTATTTGGCAGCTCAGGCAACATGGGTGGCAAATGCTAAGCAAAGAAACTATCTGTGCAGCTGGCAAGGGGAGGGGACAGACAACTATGCTATTCTAGATAAGTATCAATTAAGTGAGCATGTCCTATTAACCCCAAGACCTATCTCTTTTCTTCCTTCATTTCAATCCAAAATGCTTAAGTATCTCAAGAAAGGAACGTTTCAGGGGGATTTTACCTTTATCATAGCTGCAATCAGGTTTCAGCTGGACAAAAGGCACAAGTAACAGAATTCCATTTCCTCTTCTGTGGTTATTTTGCCAGTTCATAGTATGTAGCTGTCCACTGGATGTTAACATATGCCTTTAATGGAGCAGGCTGCTGGAGGGAAGGTGAGACAGGAATGCACAGAGCACTCCATGGATGCTGCTGTGGGACGTGGGAGAAGCTCTGTGCCCTCCATCACTGTAGTGACTGCATCTAGCCCTGAATCTTCATCCTCACACACAGCCCCCACCATGAGAGGCAACCAGCCATTTTCTGACATCTATCAGTGAAGTTATGCACTCCAAACAAGAACTACTATGCTGAAAAGGTCCCAGGAAGAAAGACAGGGAGCATGGGCAGGTGACAGTATAACTGCTCCTCTCCTTTCACCACAGCTGCCCACGTTCTGGCCAGTGAAGTGCCAGAGGTCCACAGCTGAGGGTTTCTCTTCAGGAACACAGCAGTGCCAGTCAAGCACCGTCAGAAATCGAGTTTGTTTTTGTGCTCAGTAACACAGAAGGAGGGGGCACTGATACAAGTCAGACTGAATTGGATAAAACTCCACCTCCCACACAAAACTTCAGGTACTACAGGTGCACATGCTGCCAAGAAGAGAGAAGAGCTGCTACTGCTACCTTCCCCCTACCTACTGAGCACAAGAGCTGACCAGTATTCCAAATGTAGAGCTCTGCCTAGAGCAGCAGAACCCCAAGCAGCATCTCCTCAGTGGGTAGCCCAGCACAGTAGAACAGTCACCTCCTCATGACAAACCCAAAGTCACAGAACAGATGCAGGAACAGAGCTGCACAGACCGTGATGCTGCTGCTTCTACCATTAACCTTCATCTCCCAGTGCAGCCCGCTCCACGGGGAAAGGGCAGAAAGTAGAAATGCCCCGAGGTGCTGCATGGAGGCCCATCACACCAGCAACCAGCCACCAGATCCTCCCAGAAGACAAGAAAGGCTCAGGACTCAGGCCACTACCCTGCCTCCAGGTTCATGGCTTTGTCCCTCTGTCACCTTTAGCCAGAGCATTCTGGAATGAACACAGGACAGCAGAGGCGTTTCACAGGTGCCAGCTTGCACCCAGGTGAATTTTCTCAGCAGCCATATAAGCTCCATCAGGGTGTCAGAAAGCCTCATTTCAGTTCTTGGAACAAGCACAGTTATTTGTCTAAGCTGCAGCATGGGGGCTGGAAAAGCCGAAGTGAGTGGTCTGCCTGAGCAGTGAATCCCACAGTCGTGTTCCACAGCTCTTAAGAAAGATGCCTTCTGCTTTACCATTTTAGAAATGTGTTGTAGCTGCTATTTTCAGAGGTACTGTTAAGAAGCTGTAGCCCTACAGCCCTGTGACCGTGCTGCACAAACTCAGTCCCTGCACTGACACCCTCAAAGCACAAACCCCCTGTTCTTGCAAGCTGGATGAGAAGCGCCCATGAGTGTGTCCATGGTTCCCCTACAGCTTTTAATAGAGATGCAAAGTAAAACCAGCCTCTGGAAAAGCCGAGTTATTTCAGGATTCTGCCACACGTGAGAACAGGGTGAAGATAAAACAACAGATGTAGTAGCTTACTCCATGCTCAGAAAGGATAATGCATTAATATGAATAATCTTGTGTTAGCTGGGGAACAGAGATGAACCACGTATTAAACAGGAGAACAGAGTACAAAGGTACCATTCCCTGATAGACTACAACCTGTACAGCCCAGGCACAGAGTAGATGACTTCAGTACAGTTCACTTCTCAAGACATTTCCAAGATTAAGACACAACAATAATGCAGTCATGGCAACGACACGATGACAGCATACGGAAACATACCTGTATTCACTGGTTAGTTTTTATCTACAACTTAGTTCTTTGGAGCTACTTTCTCTGACCTGTTCTTGGCTGGGCTCTTCGTCACCTTCTGCCAAGCCATGGAGCTTACAAATATGAAAGGGATGTCTATCTCTTACATGTTTTGCTTGATAAAATTCTTCCTTTGATTTTAATAATAACAAATCACAGCTTGGTTTCAACTGTGCAGAAGTAGAAAAATCCCAGAAATAATGTGCACGTGACTGTTCAGAAGGATAGATCAAATGAAACAAATGTCAGAGGAATGAAACAAATGCCTACCCAGGCACTGTGGTTCACGGTATTCTTGTTTGGGGAGGGGAAAGAAGGAAAGCAGATAAGCCCAAGTATATTTGCACTTGCTCCCCACCACAGTGAGACTTTTGATTATGTTTGTCTCTCAAACAGCCTCGTCAGCTCCCATGGCAGCTCTGCTCTCCTCACTGCCCAAGTGAAGCTGATGATTGTTTTGGTTAATAGATAACTTATCTGTTAAAATATGTAATATCGGGTCTACTGGAATTATTGTAAATTTGTGTTGAATTCAGCAAAGCAAGGAAGGAAGAAAGAAAACCTTGTCTCCATTTTGGTATTTTTTTGGAACTCAAGCTTTTGGTTTATATTTCAAAGGAACTTTTCATTTAGAAGAATACCTGAAAGTTAAAGAAAAATACACATATAAAAATCTTCCAAATGTAATTGCACCTTTTCACCCCCCCCCAAAAAAAACCCCAACCCAACAGTTTATCAGTCAACGGTAAACTTATTTATATGGATCTTTTATGGGGAAGGAAAATAATCACTCACAAACCACTTTTTGCCCTGACTCTCCCATTTGGCTGGTGACAGAGGAATCAATCATTTGTATTGCTCTAATGGTGAGCCTCTGCTAGCTAACGATTTCCACTGCTCTCACGAGCACAGCTACCCCTGAGGCCATGGGTATCCATCCCTCTCAGAGCTTGGATGACTTCCACGGCTTTTCTTGGCATCAACCATACCCAGTCCAGAACTAGTACGAAGCGGCTTACTGACTGACATGCTCGCCCATAAGCTGTGTTGGGAAGCAGGCTGGCAGCTGAGTTTTCCATGCTCTGGAGAAAGCCAGGAACCTGCAGCTCTTCCCCAGATTTTAGAGAATGAGAGCTCAGGGCTGCTATCTGAACCCCCCAGTAACCGAGTGCAGCCACGCACCATGACAGACACCACATCTGCAAGTCACGAATGTGTGTGATACCACCCCCAGGGATCAACTGGATAAAATGAAACCCATCTGCCGAGCTGTGATGAGCTGGAGGGCGCCTCTTCCTCCCTCCTGGTTATTCTGGCATTCATTAGCACGGGTGCAGAAGGAGCTTACAGCACTGCCGGCAGACGTGCGATAGACCGCCCCAATGAAGGGTGCATGCCCTCGAGGCTGTGCCCTTCCCCTTGGTGTTATCCAGGCTCATGTCTGGCTGGAGACTTGGCGTCCATGCCCCTATCTCAGCTGGCACTTCTATGAGCTCTTGCTGTCTATGTGATGCCACATTTCCAGCCATTTCCATTCCCATCAGTCACTTCTTAGATACAGGACAAAGCACCAAATTCTGCAGAGGAGCAGGCAGAAGAATGTGATGGACCCTCCTTGGCTGGGCACACACCCAGACACGCATGGACACACTTACAGAGAAGAGCTGGGATCCACATGGAATCATCCTGCAGGGAGCAGCTATGCCCTGGGTAATGTAGCTGGCATTTGGACAGTAGCAACAAAGGGGACAAATTCCACAGTCTGGGCAGATATTACAGCTGTTCTGAGATGCACCACTCCACAAAAGGAGGCAAGGACTGGGAGCTAAAAAGGTGGCTTTTACCCTGAGCTTCAATTATCATTTTCACCCTGCATGAAATCAGAAAGGACTTCAGGATGTAAGTCGGGGAATATAACAGCTTGCAGATGACAGACTTCTCAAATGTTTTAAATGAATCTCTGAATGAACAAAGTCCTTCTACGTCCTTCGACTAAAGTTGCTATTATATTTTACTTATATCGCTGCAAAAATATCTACATCTGTATATTTTAAGTTCTAAATCTCTATTTATTATTTATTATTCAAAATGAGGAACACCACAAAGGGAAAACATGGTTTAAGTTACTGCTTTTTTCCTATATGCAAGCTATTCCCTTCACTTTGGAAGAAGCCTTTCTATTTTCCTAAGGAAAACATCCTTTCCCTGGAATAGCACAAAATATCTATCAGGGAAAAAAACACACTTTTTTTTTTTCCTGGTGTGAAAAACCTGTTTGAGAATGAGTTCTGCATTCTAAGCTGGAAAGTGATCTACAGCAGCAACATATGAGGGGACTGAGACAACGCTGTACAGTGCCTGGCATCACCTGACTCAAAGCTGCCTCAATTTAAACATGATTTCTCCAAGTAATAACACCCTTTCAGTGGGCTTCACTTGCATAAAATTTCTAGCAATCCCGACAGATATTGTGCCTGATGCTCCAGCCTGTTTCCCTTCATGCAAGGCTGACAAACTGCTCAGCTTTGCTGTTCAGTGACCATGGCATGATGGAAAGCCACCTCTACCCCAGCTCTCTGGGGTAAGCTCTGCCTGAGAAGATGGTTGGTGAAGCAACAGTGACAGCTTTCACAAACAAGCTGGACCCACCAGCCCAGGCTTTCGAGACTGCTATAAAGCAGCTGAAGAAGGGACGTGCTTGGTTGCTTTAATTCAGACACAAATGGGATGAAAGTACTTTGTTCAACTATTTGTTGGCAGGGAAGTCATGTGGAGAGAGCTGCTTGTCTAGTCTTCTGCATTCAATTCCTGGATCCATCAGTCCCTGAGGAAGAATCCACCTCTTGAACGTGCACCAACAAGCCATGCCATACAGTAATTTCTTCTGAATCCTCTATCAAGTTACTATGGTTCAGAGCAAAATATGTAATTTATAGATGTACAATTATAGCAAATGACCTGTACTAACTCACAATAATGGGATTAAGCCCATGTGTCCAAATATTCAGTTTAGTCCACAGCACTCAGTGTCCTTATTTGGCCTATTGTACACTAGTAATTCATGTGTGAGCAAAATGCAAGCAAGAGCTCTAAAAGAACCAAGTGTGCATGTAAGACAGCCACCTTTGCCTATTGAAAAGACAGACAAAACTAGTTCTCATTTTACAGCACAGTCCCTACTGCAACCAAGAAATGAGATATTTCTGCAGTCTGTTTTCCCCAAGAGCTGATAGCTTTGATTATACAAGATATCCCTGCATGGATCTGGTTCCCCATAGCTTGCCAAAACCTGTGACTACTCATACCCAGTATGCGAGACTCAACTGCTCCGGGGTGCAAATTCTCCCTTCCCATACAAGAGCAGGAGTATGTCACCCTCACTTCACACAGGCTGCAAAGTGGAGCACAAGGTGCCAACCAGTGCGAGTACTTCTGCTCACCCACGTCTTTACTGAATATTTTAGTTACAGCACTGTTTGAGTCACATACTAAAACATGTATTAAACAGTTTACTTAATTGATGTAAGCTCACACAGTTACTTTATAGAAGCAAAGAGCAAAGGGAACATGAACCTCCATCAGAGATGTATTTGTGTATTGTGCAAGCTACAGCTCCACCATTGCTGCATCCTGAGCTCAGTGGCAGCAGGGCCCAAAGCCCAAAGCACGGCGTGCTGGTCCCACCATCAGGAATTAGGTCTCTGCGTCAGGTAACTACTCCATAGCTGGAGTTAGTATCACCATCTGTAAAATGGGAAGAATCTTCTCCATTTGGTAGAGCTTGTTGAGTACTACAGATGAGAACAACTCTGTAAATTTGAAGTATTTTGACAGTTACTCCCCATAGTCGTAAGACAAGGTCATGTTTAATATGGTAAGGAGAGATCCCCTAGTACTCTGTCATCTCCAAATACCATTGTACCTCTTTTGAACATGGGTGTTTCATTCCCTTCACTGACTTGCAAACTACCGAACTAGCATATCATTAAGTACACATAATCATTAGGGTTGTGGGTCACTGCACAACGTATGCACATTTCTTTAAACCACTTTCAATTCATTTGCATGTCATTTTCTGTGCAGAAACTGGATTCCGAAATGAGCAAGTCATCTGGGCACAATACACTCCCTTGAATAAACAATCTGAGCAGCAGAACCCCTGTGGCATACTGCCTCCTGAGCAGCACACCCAAGACCAGGAATACAATGTATCAGCAAAATAAATCCCTATTTCAAAGATGGATGTAGGGAACTAATGCAGACACACAGTCCATAGCCTAGGAAAGGACATTTGGATTTTTTTTCATAGCAACTTAATTCCTCTACTTCTTTGATTTTATAAAATGAATACAGTACTGGTTACAAGGGATTGACTGACAGCTCTAAAGATTGAGCAGTTCTATTTTTATAACACTGAGTAGCACTGATCCTCCTTCTAAGTCAATAAAAAGATTCCCTTAAATCACTCTGGCCTGTAAGTTATCGAAAACGTTCCTCAGCATGAAAGTCCATGCAAGTTGAGGGAATTCTTAAAATTCATTGATTCTTCACAGACGTTTACTGAGTCCAGGGAAGCAGAATTAGACCTCTGCAGCTGGGAGCACTGGGGTAGGACCAACAGAAAGCCTTCCCAACCACATCCTTGCTGGAAGTCACTCAAACTTTAATGAGACAAAACATCTTGAAATCTAGGTAACAGGTCTACACTTCCTAGCTCTTTTAGTCATTAGGAGACCGCATTTAATAGCAGATTAAGATGGAGAGGAAAGAGGAATAGAAAAGGATTAAATCAGTGAGACTCCCAGTTTATATTCTTGATCCTGCAAAGAGTGATCCCACGACAAAATGCCAACATTTTTTGGGCAAGAGCTGTGTTCTGGTCTTGGCTCACAGATTAGCTAACATATAGGATGGTCCAGCAAGCCACCACTCATCATAACTTGAGTAGGAAAAAAAAAGATGGGCAACTTTTTCCCTTTGAATATTTTAAGTCATGTTATATTTTAAGTATTTTACAGCTTCTTGCAATACTTGCTTTAAAGTAGACTATTAAAGAAACTGGTTTGCACAGCCTAACTCATGCACTGAGTCTTCAAACATTCTCTTAACTAAATATGGTCCCTGCCCCATAGCCTGTGAATCTGGAGTCCTGACAGCAACCCAGAGTAATTACTCTTTTCCCTTTGTTGACAACAAAGTGTTGACAGGAGTGAGCTTCTATGGTAAGAGGCTTTGCCCCATTTCCTTCCCTTGCTCAGATGAGCACAGGTCATGTACCTCAGTCTATAGACCACAAGAGCAGCCTTAGCTACCTCACACCTTGGTAGAGAATCATTACCAACAGACCCCAGCTTTGGAGAAGGGGCTTCATGACGAGACTGATCAATGAACATAATACCAACGTACATGGAAAACACAGGAGGGTTACGCAGGTTGATGGTACATTCTGAATGGCTAAGCGAATGAGTATCCCTCTTTTTTAACCATTATACTGAAGAACACCTGAGAAAACTACATTTTCACAGCAGCTTCTCAAACCAATATCTGTTTTCTCACCTTTATGGTGATTTATAGCAGTGAAAAAAATAAAGCAAACATAAATCATAATTCCACTCAGAAATCATGGAGGGCCTATTCTTGCCAGGTGCTGAGTTTTCACGCCTACCAAGGACAGCTGAGAGCACAAAGCAATGCTCAGAACTGAAACTGTGGGTGGTGGGACTTCATCGTGGGAATGTGAGCAATGTGTACACTAGGGCGAAGTTCTTCACAGGGAACCAAGACTGAGCACACACAAGCACAAACGAATAAAGGAAAAGAAAGAAGACAAAAAAGGACTACCCTAAAGAGCATTTCTCGGTCCTTGCAAGCTCAATATCAGGTGCAACCACCGTGCAGCTGCCACTGAGAAAGCTTTCTAAGCTAATGAAATTCCCTGTGCAACTCTGCTCATGAAGTAGCACTTGATGGATTTAGTTATCAAACGGCCACAATTTTAACTGATTCTCAGTTTATCGATTTCCTTGTCTCCATGCAGAAAAGAAGAGACCATTTAAAAAACTTATCTACAAGGAAATAGAAAAATACAATTCTGGGTGAAGCTCGCACAGATGAAGCCGCTGGGCCACTCCTGCCGGAGGACCCGCTGTGCTCACGCTTCGGACAGTGGTGGAGGGATGCTGGCAGCAGGTCACTGCCCACCCATCCCATGAGACCAGGGGGGAGATCCGCCACGACCCAGGCCAAAGTTGAGCGCGGAGCAAGCCTCGTCCCCAGCCGGTACCCGGCGGTGCCGGGAGCGCCTCGGGGCAGCAATCCCGGCGGGTCCGGGGCTGCCCCCCTCCGCGGAGCGGGTTCCCATGGCCCCGGCCCACGGTACTCACCCGGTCTCCTCCTCACCGGCCTTTTCCTGCCGCTGCAGAAGCGCACTTTGCTGAAGACCCCCAGGACATGCCTCTCGCATAGGGAGCGCCCGTCCTTGCTGGGGCTGGAGCGGCGCTTGGAGGCGGACACCCGGTCGCTGTTGGACTCCCTCGCTTGCCGCTTCTGCCGGATCAGCGAGCTGGCGATAGCCGCTGCCATCGCCGCTCATGGGCCCCCCGCGCCGCTCCGTTCCGGGGTGCGCCGCCCGGGCACGCTGGGGCCGAGCCGCCGCCGCGCCCCGCGGGGACCGGGGACGACCCGCTTAACGCGCTGCAGCCCCGAGTCCCGGCGCCGGGGAGGGCTCAGCCGGCCAGGCGGAGCAGGGCGCCCGGGCTAACAACCATGGCTGGACGCCGGACCCCGCCGCCCATGGGTCTGTCCCCGGAGAGCGCAAATCCCGGCGCGGGCGGCCGTCGGCGAGACCCCCGGCCGGGCTGGCAGAGCCGCGTAGATCCGGGAGCGGCGGCCCCGCTGGCGAAGGTCCGCTGTGTCCAAAGGATAAGGGGATGCGGAGGATCCGCGGGTCCCTGCGGCGCGGTGCCGCTCCGCTCCGCCCGGGTGCAGGCGGCGACGCTTCCTCCCTTCGGCCGCCCTCCGGCGAGGGGCAGTGGGATGAGTCAGAGACCCCTCGGCCCGCGGGCAGCCCCGGTCCCAGCGCAGCGGCTCCGAGGCGCTGCGCGGCAGGGCGCGCACATGGACGCGGCTCCGCGGCCGGGCTCAGGGAGAGCCGAGCTGCATTTCTGTTCGCACTCCTCCTCTTTCTCCTCTCCCCCCCTACCCACTCTGCTCTCAGAGAGGACGGGAGGGGAAGGAAAAAGCAGCCACAGGAAAAAGCAGCAGGCCAGCAAACAAATTAAAAAGAAGGAAGAAAAAATTAAATTAAAAAAAAAAANAAGCCCCCCCGGACGCCCACGCTGCGCAGGGCTGCTGCCAAGGCGGCGGGGTGCCCCGCAGCTCCGCGGCGGCCGGGCAGGAGCTGGGCTCCGGGCTCGGGGAGAATTGCAGCTGCTCCCGCTCGCCCTCCTCTACGCAATCCTACGTGATCGAGGTTTGGATGAGAAATATCGCGCAGGGAAAGCTAAGCAATTGCAGCTCCGCGGCGGCTCTGCCCCTCCGCCCGGGCAGACCCGCCGCCCCCGCCGTCAGCCGGGCTTCCCCGGGACCTCAGCCCTCCCGGCGGAGTCGCCTGCCACTCGTGCAGCCACCCCGGCCGCCTCCCTGGCCACTGCTGTCGGCGCCCGAGCACCCAGCCTCGCCAGCCGAGCGTGTCCGTGGCTTTCACTGGTTCTCCGTGGAAGCAGAGACAAGGGACAACGCCGGCAGCCCGAGGTCTGCTCTGCCGGGGGCCGGTTCCTCAGCCGGGGAGCATGCGGGCGGCTACAGCGGCGGTGGGCACTGCTGGGCTGCCCCCGGCCACAGCGGTCCCGCGACACACCGCCATCAGCAGGTGCTGGGCCGGCTCCCGCCTATCTCCAGCCATAAAACCACCGAACAAAACTGAAGGTGCACATACATGCAGCGTAGCAATGGCAGGACAGGACTAATCCAGTCCTGAAGGTGTAGGGGTGATGCACGTCCCCAGCTGACAAGAGCATTTTAAACCAGTTGGTGACACGCCCTAGGAATTACCAGCTTTAGCAAAATAATCTTTTTAGCTACTTCACCTCTAAATTCTAAACCATTTTCTAAATTCTTCCCCTCTAGACTTCAGCTCTAAACTATTTTAATGTATTGAGGGGAAAAAGACTACTGAAAACAATGACCCATTATGTCCATAAAGATTAAGTAAACTCTGGCATTACTTCCTGATTTTTATTCTCAGTCTATGCATACCAAAACAAGGTGGAATCAGGTTCTCCAGGCTGTTGATCTTTTTTTTAACTACTGCCAACTTTTTTTGAGCAGATTTGCCCATCCCAATCAATAAAGATTTTCCTTCCCTTTCCTGTAGCTAAAATGCTTCATATTTTAATTTTCTCTATTGGATTATTTCACTTGACATCAAAGACTTATTGCAGTACAAGGTACAGGCATGGCCTAAAGAAAGCTGTTTGCAATCACAGAATCACAGTCTGAACTGCCAGTGAATTATCCAAAGCTTCATCTTCAAAGGATGTGAGGATATCTCATATCTTCTCAAGAAAGAGGTTTTCCTTCTATATATAAAGATACTATTTTTGCCTGTAGTCTTCAAATCTCCGGTGAAAAAATACTGGTTTATCCCCCCCATATTAGATAAGTTCCAGTTATTTTGATGTGCGACTAATTTTCATTGTGTAGCTGTAAACTAGGAGCAGCAGCTGTGCACTTAAAAATGTTCCTAATCAGTGATAAAGTCGGTCACAGTATTTTTTTTCCTGATGATTTGCGGATCTGAAAAGAGAGCTGCTGCAACTCTTAAGGAAGGTTTCTCCCAGGTCTTTCCTGCTTCTGCAGTGACTGAATTAAATTAAGCCAAAGCTTGTGAAACTGAATGTAGTGTTGCATTTGCCAACATGCAGGTCTGTCTTTGTTTATAGATGGCCAAGGAGTCCACATGGTTTGGTTCTGAACATGAGCACAGTGCCATGAGTTCCTGGTGACATTACTGATATGCGCATCTGCTACGCTCAAGTCAGAGCATGCCACAACTTCACAAAACTCTCTGAGGAGCCCAAGCTTTTATAAACACCAAGCAAGCCCAGAGTGGATTGAGCTGGAGAATGGAAGGCCAACCTCATCATGCTCCTGCATTGTCATTCTCACTGATGAAACGTTACCTTTGGTGGGCTGCCAAGTGAAACAGAAAAGCCTCCATGTGCTTTCATCTCTAACAGTGGAAGTTCTCTCCTTCAACTTCCATTTGGGTAAACAGGGCTCAAAACATCTCTCATTTTCACCTGTATCAACTACACCTCTTTGAGGGTTGTGCAGCCTACGCTGTTCCAAACCAACTAGCCCCTGTGAAATGCACAGGCTGTATTCTTCACTGCTACCAAGGAAAGCTGAACTGTTTGACCAAACTGGGCCAATATGGCATTTTTCCTTAAGGAGCATAATTTTAAAACATATTTATATATAATATCTGTATTATATAGTTATTATGGCAATTTTTCTCCCATGCCTGTTCTCCCCTGGCTTCCTCCTCACTTCAGTCCCAGTCTGCAAAGCTGCACAGTGCACCCCATGAAAAGGGAATGCAAGAGTAGCACCGATTCATAAAATGACCAAGACAGACTGTTTCGATGACACTGCAGAGACATGCCAGTGCTCCTCCTGCAGTTTGTGGAGAAAGACCCCATGTGGCAGAGTTCCAGACTCCCTGTGGCTGTTGGAGGATCAGACTCACTGTGCTCACTAAATATCCCCACCCCACCCCAAACATACAAGAGCCTCTTCATTAGGTACTCACCATGGAAAGTGACCAATATCAGTATTTCAAGACACTGACATTTCTGAGGTTTCAGTCTCTTGATAAATAAACTTCTGTCCTTAGTGCTGAGGTTTAAAATGAAGGCCTGGCTGAATTTCAGGGCTTTGGTGACTTGAGCAGAGAAGAGATCTAGAATTGCATTTCCTTACCTTCCTAAACAGAATGATCTATCTAGGTCAAAACGGAGGTTATTGGCATCTTTCCTTAGTGAAGTGCAATAATTCCCGCAGGGTTGCTAACAGAATATCCTGTTTATTTTACATAGAGCCTTCAAAAGCCATGGGCTCTGTTCTGTAGATTCAGTCATTAGGCATATCTCTGCTTTACTAATTCTGTACATACAGAGCTAACTACAGATACAAACATATGCAGTTTTTTTTCTGTTTTATCTGCAGAGCTACTGAAAATGCATACATGAAAATTAAGGAAGAGATTTACATTTAATACCACTTTAAAATGTGTGTGCACATTGCTGAAGTTGAATGGGAAAAAGAAAGACACCCATCTCTGGCCAATAATTATGAATGGCCTAATTCACCATTTTACAGCAGCATAGCAACAAATCTCTTCCAATAGGAAGGCACTGGTGAGTTTAAAAGTCTGCATGCAGACACCTCTTAAGAATTGTACCAAATTTCCATGCTGTGTAAATTACATCTAAAATGTGCATTGCCAGGGCTGCTTATTAAGCAGAATTAAACCCATATCCGTGTTTTATTAACTTTATTCTTTACAAGGTAGCCCCTTGTTGCATGTCTAGCATAATTAAAATTCATGCAGCTTAGGCATTCCCCAGTCTCTCTGCGTGGGTGGACTGTTTGAAAAAACACATGCCTGGGTAACCTGATAAAGAAAAGAAAATACCTTACCGCATTTTGTTTGGTTTCTGTGCAGGGTAATTCTGTTTACAATGCACGAGCTTATATCTATGTTTGGATGCCTAATAAGAATCCACATGGCCACTTTAAAATATGCTATTCAGGGAGAGAAATCTGGCCCTAAAACAGCAGCAGAGTACAAGAACTGGCCGGCTTTCTGGGCTGTTCTCACACAGCTGAGCTTAGAGCTGACTTGGCCTTTTAATAAACACAGAAGAGCCTGCATCACCTGATTGCTATATTGAAATAATTCATTTAATGGGCCTTTCACTCCCTTTTTTGCCTTCAAAGATTCAATTAAACAAAATTTGCAACTCATCACAAGAAATACTTATTAGTTTAGCTGGTGTCTTTCAGACCAGCTCCAGCCTGGGGAGAAGTTGGGCCTGTCTGGGTGTTAAAGCGAGGGGCAGGTATGCAGTTGGCAGATTGCAGAATGAAACCACTATTGCAAAAAGGAGGCCACAAGCAGCACCAACACAACAAAACCAACTGCAGCATAAAAAGAGAAATAATTCTACTAGGATTTTATACATTCACATACACTTTTTTTCCTTTTTAAGAGAAGATTTTCTACTTAGCAGGACCTTTTATTTCTCCTTGTTGACTTGTCACCTATATCAGATGGAGACAGCAACACAAGAAAACTTTGCCTCACTGAAGGGAACTGTGGCTGTCTAGAAATGAAGGTGTTGTGAGNGGCCGCGAGTGCGGGCTCACATCGCCGCAGCTCGGCGCCCCGGGCTCATAGTGCCATGGCTGGCGCAGCTTCTCCTGCCCTGCTCGCCGCCTCTGCCCCGGCACCGGCTCTCCCCGACAGCAGCAACCCACATCGTCCGGCCGACCGCCAAGCGCTCGGCACCGGGGCGGCCCCGGGCCCGGCTGCCGCGGCGGGGACGGCGGCGGGAGGAGCGATGCAAGGCGGGGAGGAAGTGGAGGAGGAGAAGGGAGGGGGGTGCGGCTGCCACTGCTGCTGCTGCNTGGGCCTGTCTGGGTGTTAAAGCGAGGGGCAGGTATGCAGTTGGCAGATTGCAGAATGAAACCACTATTGCAAAAAGGAGGCCACAAGCAGCACCAACACAACAAAACCAACTGCAGCATAAAAAGAGAAATAATTCTACTAGGATTTTATACATTCACATACACTTTTTTTCCTTTTTAAGAGAAGATTTTCTACTTAGCAGGACCTTTTATTTCTCCTTGTTGACTTGTCACCTATATCAGATGGAGACAGCAACACAAGAAAACTTTGCCTCACTGAAGGGAACTGTGGCTGTCTAGAAATGAAGGTGTTGTGAGGCATTTTTCTTCAAGAAACCTCCTGTATGGCTGAATAGACTTTTGTCTCCAGGGTTCTGGAAGCACCTGCTGGGATCATTTCCCTGAAATGAAGCCTGAAAAGGAGCAGTAGCAAGGGCCATCTCAAACTGTTCCCACATATACAGACACTTCCCTGCAGACAGGTCGGTGCCTGTCCCACATGCCAGAGCCAGACCTGAGGGTTGTTCAAGGTGGGCTCATCAGAAATCTGTTTTTATCACCTCAGCCCAACAGTCCTGTTCATCAACCATTCTGTCATTGCCTTCTCCAATGGGATCAGGGCATGAAAAACTGCTGTCCTTGCAGTGGTACACTTCAATTGTGGCTTCATAAGCGGCAGGAGTCCAATAGAAAAGGCCTGCAAACACCTGCCCGGTGACAGCTCCCACACAGCACTTCAGTCATAAGGGCAGTGCAGGGAGGAGGCCTCGCTGAAGGATCTCCCATCAAGGAGTAATGGAAGGATGGACACTCTGCTTGCAGGTCACCTTGTGCAAGGCAGAGCCAAGAGCCCACCCTTGCCGAGCAAGGGGCACACAGACAACCAGCTTCTCCAGGCTTAGAAACACCTACCTACGCATTTGGAAAGAAAACTCAAATATCTTCTTGCGTGTACTAGAGCTGCTGCATTTAAAAGACAGCTGCCTCTCTTCCTCCCTCCACCTCCTCTTCCTCACTGGGCTCCTCCCAACACCCTGCATCTTATTCCATCCACTTGCTTAGGGACTTTTCACCCATGGCTACCTGTTAAATAGCCTTAAGCCACAGGAACTACAAGAACCTGGAAGAGGAAGGAAAGTGTGGACTTGAGATTTCACTCCAGGTCTTACATCTGCATTCACAGTGTGTTAGAAAAAGACCACATCCCTTGTGCTTTCAATGCAGAGCAGAAGCTTCAAGTGAAATAGGCGGAATAGCCACCACCGAACAACCCCAGTTGTGAGCCTGAGGCTGAATACACACACATCATGCCCTTCTCTATCTAAAGCAGAGATTTAGTCCCCAGACCTCAGGATAGCGGCACTTTCAGAACAAGACAATTCCTACTCTTCTCCCTAGGAGAGGTCAGCCATCCTCATTGTCCTCTTTGAATCCTATTTGATGACAACCTGTAGCCCATTTTGGCCTACAGTTTCAATAATGCCAGAGATGCCCATGTCCTATGGACACTGAACCTGGTTGTGACTGGATTTACATGTCACCTGCATGAAGGTGGTGTGGTCTGGGTAGAGAGGGGAGTGTGACCCCACAGTGTAGCTTCAGGCCCAGGGCCCCCAAGCCCCTGGACTCAGGAGGTCTGAGAGGCTGCCCATACTTTTCCTTGTCCCTGGGAGGAAGGAAAACTCCTCACGTTGTAACCATGCAGCCAGACACCAATTTCAACCAAAACCGTTTCTAAGTGAGTCAGGAAAAGCCTTTCAGTTTAAAGTTTCTGTCAAGCTGAGTTTTCTGAAAGTCAAAGAGATCCTTCCTGATCAGATCTTGGCTGAGGCAAACCAGCCCGATTATGTGATTGAAAATGATAAAAGGGAGGGAGAGCAAAACCCCTATCGTGTTCCTCCAGCAGGGCTATGGGACCATCTGCTCCACAAGGCTTGGAGATTGAAGACATCCACCTCCTTAAAGCACCTTTGTGACACTGGCATAGGTCAAGAGGGGGAGGAAGGGCCAGAAGCCTTCAAGGAGAAATACCAAACTCCCTCCAGACCCATAAATCTGTCTGTCTGCACATAGTGGATTCTGACAGACCTAAAGAGGCCATAAAAAGTTCCCTGACCCCAAACTTTGCTTGTCCCTTCATCCAGCCTCCAAATCCACAAGCCCAGGATTTGCAGCCTGAGCTAGGTCATATGTCAAATCCTGCTGGCTCAGCAGAGCAATGCTTTACTGGGGCAGTTCATTGCTCTGCTGCCACTCAGCAAAGGGTCCTTCCAGTTTGGAGAGCTCGGAGGAAAAGCAGCAACTCGGACAAGACTCTGGTACTCCCAACTGCCCAAGCTCTGCAGTACAGGAGTGCTGGGACATTAATCTTGCCCTAAGGATGCCTCTGAAGTTGCATGCATTCAGCTTGTATCTTACTTAACAAAACCTGCTTATTTCTCCTGCATACTGCAAGGGCATATTCAACACTAAATGTAAATGTGAGATTACAGCTGTCATGCAGCCAGGACAAGGTTTGAAGACTCCCTCATCCCCTGCTGACCTAAAGTGCTGAGTAAAAATGATCTGGGTGAATACACTGCTTCCCTCACAAACCCCTGGCTTCCAAGCACACCTCTTGCTATTTGCATTGTAATTTATTTCCCTCCCCAGCAATAAATCAACTCCTCTATCTCTCCAGCAAAATGAAATCCCATGTCCTCTTTCCCTGGACTCTCAGAGTTGCTGCAATCCAGACACCAATAAAGATATGAGTGGTCTGAAAGGAAATCTAAGTTTGCCAAGGATACAAAGACTAATGCAGTAGTAATTACTGACCGCAGTACGTCTGGTGAAGAGAATAAACCGAACTGACACGGAAACTGAGTTCATAGAAACAAGTTTCCTTTTAACACAGCCAGATCAAATATCTGGGAATAAATTGTGCAGTCTGTATTACTTCAAGACTGGGCAATTTTTTTTCCTCAGAAAACAGTGACTCTGGGAATTGGGAACCATGAGAGAGATTCAGCTAAGAGCAGCTTTCTGCACAGAACTGTAGCTAGAAGAGCCCAAGCCCACGTGTGCATGGATGGAGCAATAGAGAGAAAAATGCTCGAGCAATGCTCTGTTACATTTGTACCCAGTGCTGCAAACACCAGTAACACAAGAGTCCCAAAGTCTGGTTGCCACACTTCAGAAGTGGCAGAACATAGAGGGTCGGAGGACTACAAAGAATATGGATATAGTGAAAGACGTGAGCAGTTTGGTTTCTTGGCTGCAGTAATAAGCACATCTACAGGGTTTCACATGGGGCCACTCTTGAATATGCTCTTGGCACTCACCTGTATTTAGCCTGTTAATACCGTGGCCACTCACAGTTTGGTGTTGCTGAAAATCTGGCCACAAAAGACAAGTGGTTGAGATCCTCAGTGTCCAAGAAAATGACAGAGAAAACTTAGCCCTAACTGATAAATCTCTCACCTCTGAGTAAGAACATTTGTGAAAGGAGGGACTGTCTCAATCCAGCAATGTCAGAGTGAGATCTGGAGGCTGTAAGTCAAAGGCTCATGTTTATTGTTAATATCAAAGGTAATTCATCAAGAGAACAACATGGCGAGAGTTGTGATAGAATTGCTATCATTTCACCCTAAGATCCAACCTCTTTCAAAAATAGATGAGCTGATATCACAGTGCACAGGGTACAAGGGACCCTGGAGAAGTCACCCATGTACTGAGCCAGCAGTATTTTCATCATCACTGACAAGGCTGGTCTGATAGTCCGATCTCTGATGAGGGACCTGCAGCACTGTAAATCCCACAGCTCCCTCAGGAATGTGGCTCTCTACCACCCTCTGAGCTGAGAAAGGCTACTTCTAACATCTCCAAATCTCACTTAGCTATAAGTTTCTTGCCCTGTTGATAATGCCTGCCACGGAGGACTTACTGGGCTTGCTCGGTGCAGTCCTGACTTGAGTTATGCTGCAGACCAGACTCATAATCACAGCCGGTCCCTTCTGCCCGACTTCTGACACTCACCCGATGTCAGTCAGTATTAGAACTAAGATGAACAGAAATCCACTCTGCAGAAAATCTTGCATTCAAAGTTACATTTCCTCCCCATGTGAAATGAAAATGAGACCTTTTGGAGCTCACTATGAAATGCCAGAAGAGAAGAAAGCACACTGACAAGGTAGAACTGGTGGTCTCATCACTGTCCAGACCAAGTCTCTTCTTTTGCAGTAGGCAGAGCAGTGGCATGAAACTTGGCATTGAAACTCCTGTGCAATGCGCTCTTCTGAAATGACTATTTCCTTTCTCCCTCGCACAGTTTTGATAAAGTGGCATTTTTCAAGGGAAAAAAGCACCACTACTGATTGCTTGGCTACTCCTTCTGAATGCATCCATCACAGCCTCCCAGCTTGTACCACTCACATGTGTCTCTCTGACATGAATTACAGTTCTGGCCTTTTCTGCTCTCAGACTGCTGAACTCCCAATGGGCCTAAAGCAGAAGATGCAATAGCTGTTCTAACCACTTTCTATGGCTCTTCTAGAGGGCTCTCCAAGAACAGCTTTTGGACATGGACAACCCTGTTTCCTTGCATCCTTTATTCATGACCCCTCTACAGCTTCTATCTTGGACAAGGAATTCCTGTACAGTCTGATTTCTTTCTTCCTCTCTGGCCATGCTTGCCTGCCTTCCTCCTTCATATGCACATTTCTTTTCTCACTTCAGAGTTAGTGTCCCTTTGGTCTTATTCCATCACGTAACAGAAAAAACATTCCACTAAAGGGCTGCTGGAGCTTGCTACAAACAGGTCATTGATTGGACCTGGTGTCTGGAGACTTCCCCAGTAAAAGAGCAGAATTAAGCAGAGAGGGCAATGCCTTCTATGAGTCATGGAGAAAACAGGCAACAGACCCTGTTTACCCATAAAGTCCTGATCTAAAGCATTCCCTCTTGAATGCAGCTGGGTCCTACAGGATGAGAGAACAGGATCCCCTGAGTTTCCCTTTCCACTCCCACAAAGAAGGCTGCAAAGTTGGAAATGCTGCCTTCCCACCACCCCAAGGGCAGCATCAGCTGCCTCTCCTGTGACACCCAGCGTGACAGCCATGGCTTATCCTTGCCACCTGCCCCCACAGCTTTTACAGGAGCCCACGGGCACTCCTGCCCCTGCACAGGTGCAAGGGGCAACCTCCGATAATGAGAGGAGCTGGAAAGGCAGCCAGCAGCAGCCCAACAAGGAATGCTGTAGCACTGCCAAGTGTTGTCAGATGCAGGGAAACTCACAACAAGAGCTTTCATCTTTCGTTATGATTGTATGCTTCTGCTCTAGCCTGTTGGAAATACCATCTCCTGAGACGCTATGGGCTCTCTGAAGCTCATGCAAGGTAGTATAAACCAGGGGGCAGGTTATTAGCATTTTCTTTTGGCAGAAGCTTATATATAAGACTAGCTTGTGCTTAGCAATTGGAAAATGCACAAGTGTGGGGGTGAGGAGTCTGAATTAAAAGCCACTTAAGTGGGTACTTGAGTGATTATTGGGAGGCTTCTGAAGAGACATTTTTGTCAGTAATGAAGGAGAACATGGCTTGTGCTGGGTACAGGTGGCAATATGGCAATGGAGGTCCTCAGCACTCCATGGAGAGATGACCAGCTACCCATTAGCTGCAGAGGCGTGTTGGGATTTTCTGCCCAAAAAGCATCCCTCAGCCTTGAAAGAGGGCCAGAGCAGGGCTGAAAAAGGGGCTGAAATCCTGATACTCTCACAGTCTCAGATCTTCCACACCAGGGAAAAGGAGGCACAAAATTATTTCTATGAAACTGCCTAGTTCCTGAGGTAGCTGTTCTTCAGCAGTTAGGTCCCACTGGTGTTTCTATCTTCCAGAGGCTCTGTTTCAGCTCCAGAGGCTTTGTATTCCTGGGCAACCTCCCCATACAAAGGAAGTGAAGCAAAACATGCTGGGCAGTTCCAGCCTAGAGGAGGGTTGGCTTATGCTGCCTGTCAGTGGCTTGGACCAGCGTAGTTGTAATCTGGTTGCAAGGACACTCTGTCTCCCCTAACTTGTTTTCATAAGCCTGATGCAAGCTTTGTCGCTCGTGCTTGGCTTTGGGAACCCTTCTGTTCGCTAAGGAATGCCAGTAATATGTGTTCCCTTCTCAGTGTTAAGAGGCAAATCTATTATTTCTTCAGTCCATTAGAGTAGCTACTTCTACAAACTCAGATGCTAAATTGGATACTTCTAGTGCCTCTAATACCAACTTCAGCCCACCTCAAATGCTGTAAAATGTGGGGTGTAAGATGATGCCCTCAGATGAAAAAACTGATTTGACAGGGAAGTGACTCAGAGCTACTTTTAAGCCTGCAGTGACGAAGTCTGGCACTTAGGAAATTAACGTGTGTAAACCTGTAGCTATCAGGGCAGTGTATGTCTCCTCATTAAAGATGCAGGTAAAGAAGCCTGAAGACAGTAGCAGTAAAAGGAGCATATGCAACACAAACATGTCCTTGTGAAAGAGCATAATTCATAGACACTTCATTACTAAGGACAACTTTGAGGTCCTTGCTTATTCATCGGCAAGTCTTAGCTGCCATGAGCAAAAAAAACATGAGCTGAGATTATCAAAATCCACATAAATGAAGCACACTTCCAGATCTCACTGATGCCCCAAGGATCTCCCCATAAGCTCCAGCCTCAGCCCCTTACAGTACCAATGCTCTGTGTGGGGTGTGCAAGAGATCCCTGTGCAGCAGGCACCAGCTCTCACCCCAGTTAAACACGCCAGACTGACTCCTGCAAAGTTTCCCTTGAAAAAAAACAGTTGACATAAGGAGGCAGACAGCAGGAATTTGTTATAGAAAAGGCTACATGCTACTCCCAGCCTTATTATTTGCACATGGATAGCTCCAGCAATTATTACAACTCTCTCACTTTTCTTCCTTGACTCCTGGCATAATGTAGGGCCTGAAAAGTCATCTTTCTCTTTTTATTTATTTAATCATTTGACATGGACTCTGTCATCTTAAATTTGGCCCAGCTTTGCAATTTTATGGGGAAAATAAAAATAGAAAAAAATACGGAGAATTCATAAACCCTCAGTAAAACAGGAAATATGCCCACAATATTGTGCAGCTTCAGTGAAAGCTTGTCTTTTTAAAACAAAGGATGCTCCCTTGTGTTGTTTGAAACCCTGGCACTAGAGCAATTAAGAAAGTGAAACTGGCTACAAACTAAAGCAGAATGGACATGTTTCATGTTTTCAGGCAGAAAGAAACATGAACAGGGCATAAATAATAGCAGTTAGAGGACAGATAAGCTGAAGGACAATGCTGGCTCAAGAGGAAACGGGTAGAAACTGGCCAAGAATAAATTTAAACTAGAAATTAGACATGGTTCCTTAGCAATCAGAGGAGTAAGACACTTCCAACAGGACCAGTGGGCACATTGCTTCTCTCATCCTGCTCCTTCTGTTCCAAGGAGGCTTTTTGCGCACATTTGTGAAAAGATTATGTGACACAGCCTGCAATAACATGAGCCAAGAGACCCTTTCCCTCATCTGTGGCACCAACACTTTTGGTCTTTCAAAAAATCTCTTTTTAATACTCTAAGAATGGGGACACATTTGATGCGCATTCAGTAGGGTTTTTTATTTAACCTTTGCTAATTGATCCATCTTAAAATGTATCTATACTAATAGCCTTGCACATTTAATTGATGAATTGAAGTAAGCAACAGCAATTATTGAGTGTTTTTATTTAGTGGTGTCATTAAATAAAGTGAAAGAAAATAAGATCCTATAAAATACAAATGGTCTTATCTAAGAGTTGTTACGGATGCAGTGACGGAAGTACATTCAGTTAAGTGTTTATATTGTTACCATCATTCAGACATCAGCTGCAAAGCTTATCTAATTTGAAAGCCACTCCTGCAGATCTTTGCTATTGATTGGTGCAGCCTGCAGAGACATCACTCTCCACAAACTCATTCCACAATAGGGAAGACAACAGCTCCCACATGTGGGGTCCCCTGGCCAGCTGGTACCCACATCTGTCTGCACAGGTCTTTTCTGCTTGCTGGATAATTTGAGGATACCCAGCATCATCTGGGAGAGGAGGATTCTGTTGGCAGGGTGAGTTAGGATCAGATGTACCCTCAGCTCTCCACCCTACATCTCCACTGACCAGGATTGCTGGTGTCTCAACTTAGCTACTACTCAGCCTAAGCGAAACATATGTTTATGCCTGTAATTTCTGCACTGAACTGCTATAGTGTTGTTCAGAAATGAATTGCTGCTGCATAATGTACAGAACAACAAAATCACATTTGCTGCATATCACAAATCAGATAATTACCAACCAAGATATTCGTATGCGTGTTCAACCTCTTATACGATGTAATAGGACACTATCAAAATAGAGTTCACATTACAACGACAGTTTTGGCTTCTAGCACTTTGGCTTTTATTGTAATAAATTCTAATTTTCTGATTTTTATCTGCTCCTCCCCACCCCCCCACTTCTCCTAGTGGCATAGGAATTATGATTATGCCAGCTCTAAAACAAGACTGCCTGCTTTTAAAGCAGTCTTTCTGCCTGATTCACAAGCACGGCACTGAAGCATTGGAGACACAAGCACTGCAGATCACCCTCAATGCCAAGAGAAAGCCTGACCAACTTCACTTCGACTGCCACCAGACCACAGAGTGACCACAGGTTCGTACCCCTCCTCCCCACACTGCCGATTCCTCTATCCATGAAATCGGGGTGATGATACTGCTTTTGTAAGCCTTCCCCATGGGAGAGCTTGCAAAGACACTTCCCTGGGGGACAGATGGATTTCAGGGTGGGATTTTTCACGCAATACAGGCAAGAGGTGCTGATGGAGGAGACCGGCCTTCCCCGTGCTCACACAAACGGAGCTGTCAGGAAGGGCTCCCCTTTCAGAAGGGACTGACACTCTTCAGCTGACACCTCTGACAGCATCCCCTCTGCTCGCAGCTCAACTTCTCCACGCCTCAAGCAGAGACCCCATCATATCTCACTCCCTGCTGTGAAGCCATAAGGAAAGAGCTTGGCACATAAGGAAAGATGCTGCAGAGCAGCGAAAAACCTCCAGCCACTCTCGCCCCCCTCACCAGCTCTTCCAGCGTGTTTACAAGATTCCCCGGATTCGCGCTGCAATAAGTTACAAGGTTGCCACCTTGCTACACCAGGACTTCATTTTTCAGACCCACAGTCCTTCTGCCCCCAGAACCATGAGCTCAGCAACCCAGAGGAAGGGGAGATGGAGGTGCCACCACTAATCCTCCCCAAGCCCACACTTGCCCCAGGGCTGCACCAACAAAATCATTTTGACTGGTAAGAGACTCATAGGCACCAGGGAAGCCCTGTCCTTCCAATGTGTGAAACAGGGATTAGTCCTGCAGCCTCCATCCAGCTCTAGGGAAACACCAGGGCTTCACAGAGATGTTTCCCACTCAGAAAGATCCTTTTCCATCCTGCATAAGTAAGTGAGGAATCCAACTACAGCAGCATGACTAGAGTAACTGTGCCCCACAAGGTTATAGGACTACAGCTCTCAGCACCTACAATTTCAGAAAATTTACAGGATTTTTTTTATGCATGTGAAGAGACTGAAAAACAGTAAAATACAGTGTTGCACCCAGTTGTCTTCTTTTCCTAAATGCATTTTTAAAAATAGAAAACAATATTGGGGTCACAGAACTATATAATTTTACTTTAAATTAATCTTGTTTCTTTTCTACATTATTTAACCCTTAAATGGTTAGTCCTGAGGAAACCTCAGAAGGTTATAAACTTTCCCCCGTCTTTTGGGGGGTGCGGGGAACTACAAAATATCTTGGAATACGTGTCTTATGGAAAAATTGGAAATGCAATTAGATGAAGACTTGGAAGAAAGTAAGGTTCCCCAGGTGATTATTTTTGGGTGGAGCGTGGGGGTCTACTAAAATTGGGAAAATACCTCATTTTGCCTTTAAATCTAACATTTTTTTTTTAATTTGACAGCATCATGGTCACTGCTGCACCTAAGCCAAAGCTTTCCCAGTTTTGTTTCCAAGGGTCTGTGGATTAGAGCAAGACTTTTTTTTTTTTCTTTGTGCATGTAGAATAGTTCGGACCAGGTATTTACAACTGAGATCAGAAGGGGCTCAGTTAATCCCTGTTATAATGGAGGTGGACAATCCCAGGGCACAAGGATCCACAGACTGACACATAACAGAGGGGGACGGAGCCAGGTATGGGAGCTGGAAAGGGAGAGCCCTGCCATGCAAGGTGATCAGACCACACCAGAATTGCTGCTGAAATTGAGCAACAATACAAGAATCACCAATGAAATGAGGGGAAAAAAAACCAAGTTTGAGTTTCTTTTCATCAAGTTATAATGCTGTCCCCCTGGAGCTGACCATCTACACTGAGCCACAGGGATACGCTATGCAGGAACGTGCACTCTTTGTGCTTTAAGAGATGCTGGAGGTTCTCAACCAAACCCACAGGGATTTAAGAAAACTAGGATAAAATTCACTGCCTACTTAAATCAGTCCAGATTGCGTGCGTACCCCTGAATTTACATGGGAAGGACACTGCTACCGACTCTTATCTTATACTACGCCTTTTCTGAAAGCGTCCCTCTGCCTCCCTTTCTTTATTTCCATGATTTTTAAGGGCTGCGAGCGCTGGCCCCAAGGGCCCCAATGCCCGAGCAGGAAACACGAACCCCGTGGAGGGCGCTCCCCTCACGGGCCCGGCGGCTGCGGAGCGGCAGCGCCGCCCAGCGGTGCCGGAGCCGCGCACTCACGGCGGGCACAGGACCGCGGGCACAGGACCCGGGACCGGCTACAGACCCCCTTCTCCCCGACTCTAGAGGAAAGCGAGGGGAAAAAGGAAGGAAAAAAAAAATACAAAGAAAGGTAAAGGCGGAAAGGAAAATATATAAAAGGAAGGAAGGCAAAGGGAAGAAACAAGGAAGAAAAAAGGAAGAAACAAGAAAGAGAAAAAGGCAAGAAAAAAGGAAGAAAAAGGAAAGAAAAACAAAAGAAGAAAAAAAGAAAAAAGAAAGAAATGGAGAACTAGAAAAAAAGGAAGAAAGAAAAAGGAAGGAAAAGGAAGGAAAAACAGGAAGGAAAAGAAGGAATATGGGGGAAGAGGGAAGAAATAAGGGGGAAAGAGTAAGGGGGAAGGGGGAATGTAAAAAAAGGGAGGAAAAAAGGGGGGGGGGAAGGAAAGAAATTAAAAACGAGAAAGAAAAAAGCAAGCCCTAGAGTATAAACGCAGAGGAATTTCTTTTACAAGGAAAGGCCCATATTAGTAAATCAGGGCTTCTGCACACACCAGCCCTCTCACAAGGCACAGGGGGAGCGCTCCCCTTGCACAGCCGGGCACACCTCCGCTGCCTGTAGGGCGGGGAGCCGGGGCTCTCGCACGCACCAAAGCCGCCCCAGGAGATTGTGCCAGGGGCCGGGACTTGCTGGAGGCTCAGCTGGAGGGAAATGGAGCTGCTGCCAGCCCGAGATGCTCCTCTGAACACCAGCGTTTAGCAGCAGGGGCCCGGACCCGCCGGGGCAGCTCC
>VYZQ01049951.1:0-34191 GCA_013400655.1 Mystacornis crossleyi
AAAAAAAAAAAAGTCAAAGTCAAAACCTAATTCTAACACAGATACAGAGGCCCAAACAAGGTGGTGGGTTTTTCTTCATTTAACTTCAGACAACCAAAAGCAAAGTCTAAAGGAAAGCTAATTGTCACTTCTTTTTCTGAATCATCTCGTGATTATTGCGATTAATATGATTTCAATGTGATTAATCAGCTTAGGTTACACTTACTTCTCTTGCTGGAACCTGGAAAATGAGAAACTCTTAACATGGAACTCTGAAGGAAACCTCCCAGCCTGACCATTCTTGAGCCTCTCTGGCAGTCACACTCCCAAGGCCAGAGACTTTCACTGCTGGGACCGGAGCTCCTTCACAGCAGCAGCTCCAGTGGCCCAAGGGGAGCCCCCTTGACTCCCTCACACCCAGACAGACCAGGTTTCCTCACTGCTTCTGTCCCAGGTTTCCCATTGCAGAATCTCAGATGTCTCATTCCATAAAGCCATTTATTCACGGCGCAGTGACACTAGTGCTTCTGGGAGGGACTCCAGCAAAGGAACCCCATGGCTTTTGCACTCTCACAGTCTGTCCGCAAGTCTCACTCTTCCTCCTAGGGCCCTGCTCCTACTCCTCTCCGTGCCCATCCAGCTGGCTGGCTGTCACCCCCTTTCATCTCCTTTGTTACTCTTTGTTAGCAGGTCTGCCCATTCACCTGGTTGGCACCACCCATCTTCATTCCCTTTGTTATCCCAAAGGGTGACAGTGCACAGTCTCTTGTCTCGGGCTCCCACTCAAGCTCAATCTGCATCTCCATCTGCAGCTTTCCAGCCCAGAAACCTACACCAGATGTATTCCTCAACTCCAGATAGATAACACTGGGAAGATTACAGACTTTAGGATGATGCTTCTCCTGAAAGAGGTACTTTTAGTCAAAATTCTAAGCTCTCTCATTAGTCTCACTTGTCTGTCTTCACTTTTGTATTTTGGCTTCTCCGGTGCAATAATGGATTTCAGTTTGTGGTAACAGAAATAATTAGATAATGTAGTCTGACCTTCTGTATAACTCAGACCATGAAATATCGTTCAGTTACTTTTTCTTTTAAAGACTACAGCAATTTGTGCTATTCAGTTATTATAAATAAAGAATTTTTGAGAGGAAAAAAAACCCTTTGAAATCCTTCTATTTTTATATAATAGTCCTGATTCCAAACCTGACAAGGTAGCAAATATTCATAGTACTCCTCAATTAACTCAGAAGAAATGAAGTAAATAAAAAGTGAAAACAAACAAACAAAACAGAAGAACAGTCATTCATTTGAGCTGGTTTATCTGTATCTATCAGTATCTACAATCCCCCTTTTTTCCCCAGAATAAAGCATCACCAAATCAAGACTTAAATAGTCATGCTTCAGTTGGTCCCCAAAAGATACTCATCTCCTGCTACATGCAATCTTTTTCCTTTGACAACAACTTTGACTTTAGGTGTTTCCCATACTGTGGAACTGTGAATACACAGTTCAGAATACTCCGGAGCTGTGAAACACACTTTTGTGCCACTGCTACTGTTTGCAAAACTGTATTACATATCTGTTGTACAAAACAACTCAGGATAAGAGGACCTGTGAATAACAGTCCTGCACAAGAAAATAGGTGCTATTTTTCTGAGAAAAAGTTTATTAGAGGAGTTGAAACAGTAATAGAACAAAATGTATGTGTAGGTCTCAATTTTCTTAGTACTTGAAGTCTATAGAAACTTCTTAGAAATACATTTGTAAGTTTCCTCCATTTATGCAGGTGCTATTGTATATATTCCCAACAATTACACCAAAAGATATGGTGTACTACTCAACAGATATACAGATTGATCTGAAAAGGTCTAAATTATAGTTTTCACTTTTCATCATGCTTTTAAAGGAATGCATTCCCTATTCTGTCAAGGTGATTTTTTAAATTGTCAGTAGACTAAAAATGCCAGTCTCCTTTAAACACACTCCCAAATTCAAAAATAAAACAGGAATACAGACTGAATATTTTAAAGCTTTTAAAGCTGTAATGCAATGAAAGGAAATAAATATAATCTGAAATTTGTCTTCAGATGTTTTCTCTTCCATTGTTATCTAATAGAATAATTATAATGCAGACTCAGATTTTATTCTCTGATCTCAAGTAACTGTCATTCTAAAACATAAGCAATCTACATGAGAAATAAAAACAACAAACTGCACACACACACACACAGACAACACACAAAAAACCCAACAAAGTAATGAACCCTGTTCAAACACTCCGCAAAATCTATGCGAGGCTGACTGAAAGAGATACAGAAAAAAATGTCTACACATTTCTGATAGGTAGGAGTAAAGGACATAGAGCCAGATTCTTCTTAGTCACACCCAGTGACATTACAAGAGTAAATGGGCATGAATTCAAGAAAATTCCAGTCAACCACAACAAAAATGCTGTAATAATGGTCAAACATTTAAACAGGTTGCTGAGAGAGGTCATATTGCCTTCACCCTTGGAGGTAATCAAAACCCAGCTGAATATGATCCTACATTGAGTAGGAGGCCTTCAGAAATGTGCTGAAATACTTGTATGATAATAATTATCTTGAAAGGCCATTCATCATTTAATTAATTTCAGTTCAATAGCCAGTGACCTTGCTTATCACCCTACCCCTTACTCCCTCTGAGGTTAGAAAGAAATACCTGAGAACAAGTCTATCAAGTACATTAAGTCTCTTTGAAAAAACAACATGACATTAGTGGACTCAAAGGGGTGACAGGAAGATCAATTTTTGCTGAGGTTGTCCAATCAGTCATATACAACTGCATTAACATTGCTCCAGTGTTCTCTTTGTCTTTACAGTCACCCTATGCGCTGACTATGAATGTGGGAAAAGACCGACCCAGAGGCAAGAGAAGATCAGGAATAGCACGGTACTTCATCTGGAAGAAGGAGAAGAGGCAGCAGTGGCTGTTTATTCTGATGCAGAGACATGTAGTTTATATTGATTAAGTCAGGGAAACCAAGACTATGTGACCTTTTAAGGCTGAACAGCAGGTGTCTTTCACAGTGAAAATGACAGCAGAAACACTGTAAACACATTCTTTAATGTTGTACATTAAAGTCCCCAAAAAACTTGCTTAGTATTAGTTAAATATGAATGTGGATTTGTATTACTTACAAACATAATCAATCTTTTATTATCTAATATTTGGTGATTTTAAATAAATAAAAATATTCTTTTTTAAGTTTCTTAACAAAATCTGAAATCATACAACATGGCACAGTTACCTGTGTCTGATGGGCACCTCTAATCAAAAGTAAGAAACCTGAAGTCAGCTTGTTAGCAGTTTTAAATTCACCTAATTCTTATTTAACCAGGTCTTACCTCACTTCTCCTCTATATATTTCTGAAGAAAACCAAAGAAATTTGTGAGGAAGCACTAACCAAATGGACCCATGCACTTTAAAAATAAAGGATAAAGTTCAATAATTGCATTAAGTAATCCTCAAAGCTAGAAAGTAGTTTTCTTATGTCCACCTGATATCAATCAACATGGTATCTTATGAACCACAAAACTTTTATAAGCAGTATTGATGGTGACAAAGAAAGGAAAACTGAGAACCAAATAATATTATTCAGCTAAAAACACTTAAAAAAAAAACTTTTTAAAAAGCTCAGGGCATTATTTAGACTCCCAGTCTTTTGTAAGTTGTTACTGTTTTGACTTGTGTGGAAAAGAAAGCTGCAATTATCTGAAAGTATAGACTCACTGCTGTGCTAAGTTTCAGCTTTCTTCTTTGACAGTATTGTAGGTTACTAATTACAGTTTCACTGCAAAAATAAACTTATCAGGTTAGCAACTGCCTTTTAAAGGGAGTTGAAAGAACAGAATTTATGTTGAGGTGAAAGAGATCCTTGTGAAATTTCTAAACAGTCTCTCAGCTGCTATGGTAAACGCTTTGTAAATTGCATAAATTCCCACTGTGTAGTACGAACATTCAAAATTAAAGTGGTGTTTGGCTGAAAAAACATCGAAATGAAAAATGCTGGAGATGCTGGAGAGTTAATTTGTATTTCCCTGGAGATTATAAGCACTGAATAAGAGGCTATGACTAAGTCAAATGTAGGAAAATTAAAGTTTTTTTCATTTTATTTTTGACTACATCGTTGTCTTAGTTATAAAATGGCTATTTTAAAAGTTGCCAAGTTCAGAGGTATGAATATAAATAATTTTCATAGCTGTATCTATCTGTTACATCTATATGACGTAAAGAAATATGTCTTCAAAATTACTCAAATAAGTTACGTAAATACATGCTGGTAAGATAAATGAAAATGATATTTTGAAATTTGCATATAGCATAATTTAAAGTATGTTTCATTGGAAAAATTTCCTTATTTAATGACCCCTCCTTGAAGGCTATGTCCTTGAGCAGTAAGGACATATTTCTCCCCTTTTTAAAATTAAAATCAGTTTGCCTCATCCACTCCCATAAAGTAAAAGTCATAGTATCTAAAACAATAAACTATTATCAGGCTTTATCACAGTGATGCCAACTTTTGAGTGATGGGCTTAACACTGAAAATGGAATGTGTACCTCAAGATGTGTAAAAAGTGTATATTTTCAAGGATCAGACTTTATGTTTCAGTTCTGATGTGCAAAGCACATTAAAGGATGATAGAATATGTTTTGTTCCATTGCCATATTTTTCAGAGGCACATAGTTGAGATTAGTATTGCCTGTGATTTACTTACCCCAATTTCTGTAAAAATGGGAGAGCCATAGTCTGTAGAATTTTTTTTTCTTTAAAGGTCATTAAAAGCAGAATTCTTTTTGTATGTTGCTACATACTTCGTAAACACCTTAAATCTTGTCCTTATAACCCTTTTGAAAAATTACATCAATGATACAAATAACTATTAAAGATCCAGTTGCTGGTTTCTGTCTGCAGATACTGGTTATTTGAAAACTATATTAGCTAATACAGAGTTACTCACAGCTTGTGCCTCAGATGTAATAAGCATTCAGCAAGAACTAATGACTAATATGAAAGAGTAATGTGCAAATGGTCTCACAGTTTCCAAAGTATGAGAGCAGGAAGGGAACCATCATGTCATCCTGAATTACCAGGGGCACCACACTGTCCCTCAGTATGGCACATCTTCAGAATTTGAACAGTCAATAAATCCACAAGGGATCATGCGCTAATGAAGTGTGCCAAAGCAATACAAATCTGTAAGCTCAGCAATAGGCAGTGTTATTGAAATTAACCCAAAAGGTGAAGTAGAAGGATCTTCACAATTACTTTTTAAACTCTGACCACTTCGTTTCTGACATGGAACAAGCAAAGCATGGGACCTGATGCAAATCTGATGGTGCTGGCTAGCAATTACATTCTGGAGCAGGAAAAGAATAGAGAGATAAAACATCTTGCTTGAAGTTATTTTCTACCCCGGCTATTTATATCTCCTCAAGAGTTTAATATACTGCACTTGCAAAGCCTCTCATTTCTGCAATCCCCCCCCCACTTTGTATGTATGTATATATATATATATGCACACACAAACACACATACCCTGGTAAATCTTATTTATTAATCACATCAGGGTTTTTTTATTTATTTATTTAGGCTACAGCTTGTTCTATATATGGGTATTCTGGCACTAATTATAGAACAGATTGTGTTGGGATTTCTACAGGACTGCACTATGGCAATACAGATTAAGCAATTAACCTTGATGTCACTGTAATTATTAAGATACTTTAGCAAAATGAACTAATTTCCCCACAGGATGCTCTGCTGAAATCAACTTCCACTCTTTTTAAGATGCCAAAATAGAAAATGTTAATGGAAAACTAAGTTTGCAATTTTTGTAATGCGCTGGGCGTTTTCAGGAGTCATCTTTTAGTGTTTCACACAACAGTTCACCCCAAACTCACAAATATATATTTTCATAATAGATAAATAAAAATACATACAGTAATATTCTATGGAGGTCATGGAAAAAATAGGGAAAAAAAGGAAAAGATAATACCTCTTCACTTGGTGCCTTTACCACAAAACTTCTGACCTTAAAATTCTAAAATATACAGCCAAGAGAAATTGGCTTGTATTTACATCCTGTACACTATTCAGATAATAGAACTGCTTGCATCCAATATAAAAACATTATATGCTAAACTCTACTATATTAGAAACACAGTAGTATGAAATATTTTGTCTTCATATTTACATATATATACTTAAATTTTAACTTACTCATAGTTACCTTATTACTTCAGTTTATTAAAATTAAATTTATCCCAAATGTTCCTTACATTTAGCTCAAATATGAAGTAAATATTAATCTAAAAAATATTTTTAAAATCTAATTATTGTGGTCTTTTATATGTATAAAACAATAGCTGTACTGCAGAAAATTTTTTTAAAAAACAAACATTTTATTGAGTCAACAATTACATTTGAATCGTTACCTGTAAGGGTATTAAGACTAATTGCAAAAGCAAGATAATATATATTCAAAGGAAAAAGAAATTAGCCCAGAAGCAGGTATTATTTTACTGTATTATTTAAATAGATTTTTAGAAAATTTTCTGTTTTACAATACTTTTTTTGAAGACAAATTTGAATATATTTCAATTGGTATTTAAAATTCTGGGTAATTACTTGGTAAACCAATAAAATACACATTAAGAATAATTATTTTAATAAAATTAATTGTATCAATATTACAATAAAGTGTAGACATTACTGTTATTAAGAGGTTTCATTTACCTTTCTATGTAGAAATAAAACCACAGAAGAAAAATGGTGAACATGAAGACAGAAAAATCTCAACTTTTTTAGGTTAGGAAAAAACCCATAGTTTGTCTGTTTTATAATTCTTCTAGTGCAGCACATTTGCATAGTACTGAAGGCTGTTCAAGCAGCTACTTCAGTTATAAATGGAACTGAAGCTATTATCAGTTGCATTGGTAATTCTTCAAATAATATCTTTTTTCAAAAGAAGGAACAGTCCTTGAAATTCTGCATTCTCTATTTCATAGCAGAACCATTTTTTTCTTTTTCTTCAAACCTTGATGAAGTTGAAGGGAAAAATATTTAGATAATATGTAGGTTTTGGCAGGCTGATATTTCCTGGGTATACCTATTTAAAAGAACTTAGAACTTTTTTTTTTAAACAAGACTTGTAGGTTTCATGAGATTTGTTTTTGTTTTGAAAACGGTGGAATATTTACAGACACTTGAGTAGACTGAGATGCAGCTGCACTGGAGCCATTTGTGTAGGGGTATGTAATAAAATGAAATGGAAAAGTTAAGAAAATCTTAACTAACCCATTTAGGACACTAAAGAATTAAAGTGCTCTAAAAAGAAAGGGAAATTTAATCTACAAATGTCTCTTTCTGCAACAACCACTGTCTTGATTGAAAACATTAAGACTGCCCTAACTGCCTATGTCAAGCAGGTCCTGTACCTGATTGCTCCCAGCAAAGGACAACCTCATTTCTCTCTTACTCTATCCGACAGGAATCATTGCTAAAATCAGCGGTTTCAGTAACATATTCCCAAGACATGCTAGCAGAACACAGGAATCCACTGCTGACTGTTTGTGGCCATTTGCATTTATGATATGATTTATGATAAAACATGTTTTATCACTTGACCATATTTCACCCCTTTCCTCTGATTTGCAGATCTTTGTATTAAGATCTTTGTATTATGGAAAACCTTGTACATTTTTAATATGTTAAAAGTTTCAGTGTATTTTAATGTGCTTGTAATATCCAAAAGAAAATATTCCATAAAGCATTTAATAGTGAGAATTATTGGTTAGTAGTTCTGTTAATGAGCTGGATATTACTCACTTGGAATACTTAAGTAGGTGCTTTGAAGGTGTTCCAACTATGAGGTGACAGATACCTTCCAGACAAGTACCACAAATACACGCGTGATATGGAGAAATAGGAAAATTCAAAGAAGTGAAATGATTTATTGGGATCCCTGCAAGAGCTGAATGCAGGAAAATAAAAAAAAGAGACGATGCACAGAACTGCTCTGAGGTGAGTTATAGTGTACTGAATAAACATAGTTATTTAACATTTCGTTTGTTCAGTCTTTTTTTGTTGTTGTTTGGGGGTTTTTTGTCAGCTTTTTAATAAACAGTGACGAACAAAGGTGCTTTTTCTTCTCAATGACTGCCATAGGGAACAACACTGTTATGGTATTATATATTAATCATTATGCTTACCTACTGAAAATATCCCTAAAAGTGTGCATTTCAATTTCTGTAATGTGTGGCTATGTGATTCTGTAATGTACAGAACAGGGAGAAAGTGAGAACTTTATGCCTTCTCATGTCAGGTCCCAAAACACAAGCCTTAGGTTTCCTTTCTCTTTTACTGGGATGTTTTTCCCCATTCTTTCTTTTCTCTTTCTTGTACTTGTCGAAGATTCTTGTTTGGCTGGCTCTTGCTAGCCATTCAGGTGAGCAAGGGGTCGCCACAGGGCCATTTGCAAGCAACTGAAAAGTCTCTGGGGAGCACAAGCAGTAGAAGCAGGTGAGCAGGGCTGTGGTGTGGCAGTTCGAGCAAGGCAGGGCGGGCAGGAAGGGTGCAGCCACCCTCTGAGCTCCTGGTGAGGGGGCGTGTGTTAGATGGCTGTGGTGGTTTGGCTGTGGGCTTTTCTGGTTTGGTTTTGTTGGTTTTTGGTTTTTTTTTCCCAATTTGACTAGATCCAGCAATGGTTTACAAACCGTCAAAAGCCGTTGCTGCTGCTGCTGCCAGCACGAGTGTGCCAACCGAGACAGAACCCTCCCAGCACGCAGCTGTCCCGGCCACTGGCTGCAGGGGTGTCTGACCCTGCTCTAAGTGCCAGAGCACTGTGCAAAAGACACCTGTAAACGGTGTGAGCAGGTGAGTGATCTATCCAGTGGCAGAGCTTGAGGAAGGAGTGGAGAGGCTAAGGGGTATTGGGGAGAGTGAAAGACAAATGGGCTGGTGGAGTTACACCCTTCCAATTCTGGGCTCAGCAGGAGTCAGAGGAGTTGTGCCTGTCCTGTCATCAGCAGAGGAGGAGACCTAGTATAGAAGGGGGTTGTTCAGCCCGGAAGAAAACAGTCTCCGAGGAGACCTTACAATTGTCAAATACCAGAAAGGAAGCTGTAACCAGGTGAGGGTCGGTCTCTACTCCCATGCAATTCTCCATAGGACAAGGGTACACAAGCTGTGCCAGGGGATGTTTAGGTTGGACATTAGGACAAATTTCTTCACAGAAAGGGTGATTTGGCATAGAAATGTGCTGCAAAGGGAGTGGTGAAGCCATAGTCCCTGGAGGTATTTAATCCTGGATGCGCACTCGGTGCCGTGATCTAGTTGATGAGATGGTGTTAGGTCATAGGTTGGACTCTATGATCTCAGAGGTCTTTTCCAACCTCGTTGACTCTGTGATTCTCTGATTAAGTGATTTTTTTCAATGTTTGTCAAAGGTCCTTGATTTTTCCTTCCCTCGTGTACTGACATTACAATATAGCTTTTCTTTTAAATAATCAATTACTTATTTCACAAATGGCTGCCCAATAATGGAGAATTTGTTTCACCGGTTTGTGTTGCTCAGAGTTGAAAATGCTATCACCTTGTTTTCTTTTATCATGCCATTTGAATTTCTATTTAGATTCAATAAAGTCATAATAGGGCTTCATAAATAAGCATATTCAACACAGCTTTTTCCTATCTAAGCATTTCCATAGCCAATACATTTCTGACATTTATGCAGTATTCTTTTATTTTTATATGGGCAGTGTAATCAATGGATTACAATGGGAAAATGGCATTTTCTGAATCAGAAATGGTAAAGAATCAGGCTTTTGGGAAGTAAATAGTCATAAAGCAAAATTGGACACATAAAATTGTAACAGAAGACGGTATGTTATAGTCTGTGTCAGGAAAATGAAAGACACTATTAATTTTATTTTAAGCTAAAAATTACCTAATTACGCAATTCAGGCCTAATAGTAAGTGAAGCAAATTTCAGAAATCTACACTTTGTAATTTTATATATTCATTTAATGACTGTAGGTACTCTCCTAAGCAACCTACAAATTAGATGTACAGACTCTCTTAAAAAATTATTTTTGTGATTTCTAGCAGTGTTTCTATTAATACCACTGCACAGACTTCCTCATAACTGAAACTTTGATAAAAAAAATTGAATAAACAAGAAATTGAGATACAAAAGAGATACTAAATACAAATAAATTATCTTTGATTTATGAGTCTGTAAAATTCAGACATGTGGATGCTAATCAAATATTTTGAGAAAGTTAGTTACAGTCAATAGAAGAAAAAAATTATATCAATTTATCATCTTGCATATGTTTATAGTTTCTGAAACACTTTGGAATATATGGGCCTGCCAAGAAAACACCACCTACAGTCTGATGTAAATTAAATCCTTTAGACTAACATTAAGACTTGTTTAAACAACTATAAAACTTACAGGTTTAAAGAAAAACATCAATTTGTTTTTCATTACTTTCATAATTCTCTAAGTTTTCTTTTTAAGAAGTAAGACAGATTCAAAACTGTTATTCTAAACCAAATGCAATTGAATAGAATCTCCAGAATACTAATTTCTGAAGCCTTCCATGAAAACAAGCAACAAGATAAAGGAAAGAAACAAAAAGAAAACTCCAAAAAATTGAAAATAAAAGGTTCAAGTTAAATAAGAATTTACTATTATTTTTTATAAAAGGCTTCAGGAGCTTCTCAATCATACCACTACATTAGGGAAGAGAAACCATATGGTACTAAACTGTTTGAAAAAGGCAAGAGGAAAAAAGCTTTCATAATATTTTCTTTTTGAAATATGTCTTTATATGTAAAATACTAAGCAAAACAGAAATTACCTTGCTTCACTTAATTTTAATCTATAGTCCTTTAAGGCATGCATACTGTCAATTGAAACAGGAGGAAATGCTATTATAAAACAATCACTTCCACATACTCTGTCATTATTCTTCTCTCAACTTTGATGTTATCTTCATAAATTTTAGAGATGTCATATCCCTCAGCTTTGCTAGATGAGATCAGCCTCTTGGATCAGAGAAAAAGAACTTTTGAGATGTTATAAAAGTTACTAAAACCTGTGTAGAAATGTGAGTTATCTAAGACTAACTATTAGCACTGCGGCAGCACTTGTATTTTTCTGTCATTCATGTTGCATGAGAATAAAACCTCACTAAGTATATTTTGAGCTCTTGGTGAAATATATATGAATAGACATATCTAATTATTGTTTTATGCAATAATCTTTACAGCCCAGCCTTTTCTAGGATATTGACAGTTTGGGTTCTTTGTTTGGGTGAGGTGTTTTTTGGTGGGTTTATTTCATTTTTGAGCATAGAAGGTCATAGAAGAAAGTTGGTTCCATTTGTTTTGCTTTCACCCACATGTCATTTCCCTGTAACAAAGGAAAAAGGTAAAAGGGAGCAGCCTTTATGAGAAGTAATTCCACCTTATAGATTAATAAAGATTACAGTAGCATTTTTAGAAAACCAAAAGCTTAAAAAATTCTTTTTTCACTTTGTTCACTTACAAGTATATCTACCACACTGAAATATTTAACTGCCAAGAATATGTCACCTACAGTATGATGCAAAGTGAAATATTGATTTTAAATGTAAACACACAGTACTGTGGTGGCATTAATAAGTTCCTCATTTTGTTTATGTATTGCTGTCAAGTGCAGAGAATGCTGTTTAGCCTATGCATAAGTTGATGTAACCTTTTCTTGCTGAGGAACCATCTCTAGTAAGACTGTCTGACGTTATAACAAGATGTTCACTGGACTGATGTGAACATATTGATGACACTGCTTTCCTGAGCTATATATCACTAGTTTTCTCCAAGTCAAGTGAAATCAGACTGCTGGTCATAAAGAATTTGAAACTTGTGTCATGAGAATTTGCTTTTGATAGGTTTGCTATAAAGATGTATTATCTGGTTCAAATCCCTCAGCCTACTTATCACTTCTTCCCCTTCTCATTAGCAGATAGCAGCACAAGAACTATGCTTCTCAGTAATTTCTCAATTAATTTGCATGATACCACAGGGTTTTCTGAACTTTTCATTTAATATCTGACCTTATCAGTAGCATTACTAGTAATTTTTGCAGATTCTTTTCTCTCTTATGATCTCTCACCAACAATATTTCAACATAATGAAAAAGTGTAAAATTAAAAATTGTCACCACAGATCTCATTTGATACCTGCAAGGACCCTGTAGTGGAAAACTGAGAAGGGTCCTTAACATAAGGCAGAACACTAAAACTTAATTATTCACACTTTAAAATAAGATACATTGATTTCACTACTCTCCTTTTCTTATTTCTTTCTCTCTTCATTCCTTTTATTTCTTTCTTTTCGAGCAATCATCCTGGCTTTTTGGTACCATTTCATATCAGCTTTTGAGAAAATTTTTTATAAACTGAAAAAGCATTCAGATAATATGACAAAGTTCTGATACCTCCTTTAGGGTGACCACAGATATAAATTTTATATTTGAAATTTCCACAAAAAATTCTTATCCAAAGAGATAAGGACAATTTGAAAAAGTATTAAAAAGCCTTTTCCTAATATTTTTACATCTGCCCTTTGACAGTTATAAAAATTGTGCTTTTGTTAGGGTGGTAACCAGAGAACCTTCTTTAGGCTATTTTCTATTCTAGTTAGAAATCTCAGAATTAAAGATTTCAGGACTCAAAGTGAGCTGAAAAGATCACCTAGTCCCTATCCCTGTAGTCCAAAGATGGCTTCCTTGGAAACACAAACTTTTTATGCTAATTGCTGCATACTTCTACCAGCATTCATTTTATTGGGACAAAAACCCCATGAGCCACAGGAATATTTTTCCATGTCTAGTATTCTTTTGAGTTGTAAAATGCTGTGATGACCAGCTCCTTAGAAAAAATGGATGAAAAATTGAGGCTTCCAAGAAGATTTAAAACTTCATTATGAGGCTGGCATGGAAAGTTTTCCAGTAACAGGAAAGGTCTATCTGCTGCAAGGAAAGGCAGAGATCAGAGATGACAGGATTTTGAATAAAGTTTATTTTCAAGATATTGATTTTCAGCAAATTACTCAACTTCAGAAGAAATACTGTTAAATAAACAACATAAGTGTATATTAATTTCTTGTCAATAACATCTGCCATCTTGAAAACAAAGTAGTTAATAATATTGCAAAGGTGTCAGAGCAGGATTTTAGAGGAGAATAATGCACTTCTTCCTTTTAAAATAGTGCCATATAGGGTTATGAAATCAATGCAAAACTGATTTCTAATACTGAAATTTTAATCTTATTTTGGAGACACATCAAAATATTTTCTAACAAGATGATTTGCAATGTAGTACATTACTGTAATTTACAATCACTTTAATAAAAATGTATTGAAACCATGATTTTTAATATTTTTTTTCTTTACAATCAAGAAGATAGTATTGGATGCATCTTAATTTGAGATAAATTGAAATTAGTCTCTTAAAAAAATTGGAATTGTGAGAAGTTATATGACATCCATAAAGACTGGAGATACGAGATATACGTATAGCAAAATAAAGTGCTTGAAATCCAAAATTTTGCTTTTACAACATTATGATAACACAAAAACAATTTAAAAATTTGATTACTTTTAAAAGTGTTATCACAAATTAAAAGTGGTGCCATATGATAGCAGCAGTGTGAATTCTGCAATGGTAGACACACAGATGATGTAATCTCTTACAGTTTGACATATCAAGGGTGCTTACAACCCTACAGATTCTTCAGGTATAAGCTATGTAACTGTCTTTTCTGGAAAACAGAGCCCAGTGAGTTCAGTACAAAACCATAGGTAGGCTTCTCCCTAAAGCAGATCCCTAAATTTATAATATTCTCATGGAAAGAAGTCTATGGAACAGAACATGGTTTCTTTAGGGCTTGAAGTACTGCTACCAAGCCTTGCCAAAAAAGAAGAAAGGAAAGAAGAAGAAAAACAGAAAGACTTTTTTTTATTTAACTCCCTATTCATGTACTTTAGAAAATTCTGTTCCTGCTCTCACTATCTTAAGTTGAAAACTCACTACAGGCAATGAGCAATAACATCTATTCTTTACATCTGCTGGATTTTAGACTCTACCAGAATGTGCTAAACCACAAGCCAACATTTTTTTCATCTGTAATTTCCTTGTCTTTACATGAACTTTTATTGGCTTGCCCTCTTGTCCTAGAGCTCGTAGTGGGCTACTCTGATGCTATAGAGTGTAGATAGAGCAAGACACTGGTACTACGTGATAAGTTACGAGTTAACATAGTGTTCTCTCTATATCTGCTTTTATTGTTAAACGTAGGCATCATTAAATCACATTTGGGAAAATAAAAAACATCAAAAGCATTTACATAGATATCCTTCATCTGGGAAATTTTGGATAGTTCTCATGCAATTTTCTGTACTTCATTTAGGACTATATTTTATCTCTAATTAGATTCTAAAATGCAAAGAGCATCTCACTGACTTTTTTAGGTGTACCTAAATATTTTACCCCTAATACACATTAGAGGTATATAGACAGTTAATGATGCAGATTGAGATTTAGTGAGATTTAAAGGATTTTACCTATCTTCAATGAAGAAATTTCTTCTTGAAGTACTTAATGTTTCAGACTCATACATGCCTATAAAGTTTCACATATCTACTTTTCTGTGCTCTTCCGTGTGTGGAAAAAAAATAATTATAATACTTTTAAGAAAACAAAATGCTAAATATATTTAAATTGTGAGAAGCATAGATATTTTTGTGAACAAGCCTTAGAAATCTTTCAGCAAACTCTTGTTATGCTGATACAATTTTGGTACAATCCCATGTTGACTAATTAAAGACTATTGCTTGCTGCTGAAATAACTTTTTTCCTAACATTTTAAATATAGGTAATTACCATTCGGTAAAGAACATATATGATCATGTGCCAGCTCTGTACAAGGCTCACACCAGGTTGTGTGAGCTCACAGTGCCCGCAGACCTGCTTCTGTGGTGCTTAACCCATGGAGCAGCAAAGGATTGTCCCTGTGTGCACTTGTCATACTGTTTACTGAGATAGTTGAAATACCACAGTTATACACCTCATTTCACTCTGAGGCATCTTATTCCTCTCCATAGAGAAATTAGTTTGTACCTCAAGCATGTGAATTAACTGAATACATTTGGACATTGTACTCACTTAGGTCACAGTTCAGCCCTTAGTAGAGAATCTATGCCCAGTGTTTTCAGGGGAAAAAAAAAAGTGATGTGAAGATGACAAATGTTGGTCAAATCAACCTTGTGTTCAAACCGTGTTCTGTTGCTGTCACAGTTTGAAGCTGGCCAAGCACCAGGCACCCATGAAAAACTATTCACTCATTTTCCCCTTCTATAGCCAAGCAGAGGAGGGGAAACTAGAACTTCATTTTCATGAGTTGAGACAAGCATTATTGACAAAAAAAAAATCTTTACGGCAAAACATGTTCAGAACTTAAAGAGTATAAAGAAGATTTATTATTAACAGAATTAAAAGTAATAAGGGTAATGAGAACTAAAGCAAACTTTCAGAACACCTTTCTTTCCCAGTCCCTCCCTCTTTCTAATGACTGCGCAAGGAAAGAAAACATGAGGTTTTGGTCAGTATTTCATTTCTTAAAAATCTTTCTTCAGTATGCTTAAGGAAAAGAGTTTCTTCTGCTGTGTCGTGGGATCGTTCCCATGGGAGATGGTTCTCTGCAAACTTTCCAAGTGTGGTTTTAACTTCCACAAGCAGTAGTCCCACCCAAACCTGCTGCAATGTGAATCCCTCCCATGGGCCAAGCAGTCTTCCTACAACTGCCCGGTGTGGGTCATTTTAGTTCATAGGGTTTAGTCTTTTAAGGATGAGCTGTTCTCGTTTGGAAGCAAAGGCTGCCTATCTCTAAAAGCAAGGGTCCTCTCTCTCTGTTCAAGGTCCTCACTAGAGTACAGCTCTTCAGTATCCACACACTCCAGCTTGAGCACTCCTCTTCACGGGCTGTACATGGATCTCTGCACCCCTCTATGCACTTCATGAATTATAGGGAAACAGTTTGTTGTATTATAGTCCTCACCATGGCTTGTGGGAGAATCCCAGCTCCAGCACTTGAAGCACCTCCTCCCTCTCCTTTTTTTCACTGACCTCAGTGCTGCCATGTTGGCTTTCCTCATGTGTCCACACTTCTTCTCTGACTGGGAAGAAAGTTGGTGTCTGTAAGTTGCAGCTGAGAGGTTGATCTCATCTGGGCTCCGCATGGGGGAATTGCTTGTGATGTCTCTTGCTGCTGGCCACATGGGCCCTGCTGGAAGTGCATGGCTGGCCCCGGCCACGTGGTCCTCGCTGGCACCGCACAGGCAGCTCTGGCCTCAAGAGGGCTCTGGCCACGCGGTCGCAGCCTCAGGAGGGCTCCAGCTGAGTGATCCCAGCCTCAGGAAGGCCCTGGCCATGGGGGTCCTGGTGGACCCTGCCAGGATGGGCCCCAGGGGCCACCTCACCACGCCTCGGGAGAAGAAAGAGAAATTCCTGCAGTTTTTCCTTTCTTAAATATGTCATCACAGAGGCGTTACCAACTTCTCTAATTGGGCTAGCAACCTGCCCATCGTCAGAGACTTCAGCAATTGGCTCTGGGCTAGAGAAGTTTTGAGCAGCCTTTTTTCCCGCCCACTAAAATCAGTCTATGTTAAACCAACACAGCTGCTTAATACATCAAGAAAATAAAAGATGCATAATCCAAGCAGTAGGACAAAAGGCAATAGCCAGAAACTGATGCACAGGAAGTTCCACCTGAATATGAGGAAGGACTTCTTTACTGTAGTGATGACTGTGTACTGGAACAGGTTGCCCAGAGAGATTGTGAAGTCTCCCTCACTGGAGATATTTGAGAACTGTCTGGATACAGTCCTGTGCCATGTGCTTTGGGATGACCCTGCTTGAGCAAGGAGGTTGGCCCAGATAATCCACTGCAGTTCCTTCCAGCCTTAATCATTCTTATTCTGTGATAATCTTCTTGCACCAGCTAACAGTCAAAAAATATTCCTTCTGGGAAAAATAACCCCAACATCTGGCAAGATTCCCATCAGGAAAAACAAGTGCTTGACTTTTATGTTGCATATAGAAAATTTCACACACATGATCTCTGAGGAAATGGAATATGAACTAAACAGTTTCTTTCTGAATTATGTTTTTTTAGAACTAAGTGGGAAAATATTGTACTAGAAGCAAAGTCTTGCAGACTTGAAGCCAAACACTCAAAGCTCTTCATTTTGTGGAAAAAATACAATTGCAGTTCTCATAACAGTTAGGATATTGTTCTTACCTATACATTTCCAGCTAATCCAAATATTCTTATTTGCTTGAAAGTGGCTTGAAATCAGACTTTTCAAGCAGCAACAAACTTATCATTAGGGACTAGTATAATTGAAGTAGTTTCCATTTATTTAATTACAATAGTTTCCATTTATTTAATTACAAAAGCATTTCATTTATTTTACCTCTGACAGAAGGAAACAATTTCTGCTGACATCAAAGCAGGGCTGCTACTTGGTACTGTAACTCCAGTTTTTAAAATAGCAATTCTAAACAGATTGTCTAATTTCTTGCAGAAAGAAAAAATCTTTAGGCAGAAAATAAAACATTTTTTTTGCTCAGGATGCTCATCAAACAACTGATGCATAGGTAGGTGCTGTTAATTACTGCAAGGAATGATTTTATCTATTTTAATATTCATCCTCTTTGCACTTGGGTCTTATTTTCCAGATGCTGTCAGGAATTGGTAATAAGGAAGCTGTTACTAGTGAATTCAGACCTGGATCTTTTCCTAGTTATCCTGGGAAATGAGACAGAGCAAAACAGCATCTAAAAATTAGAAAACTTCTATTCTGTTCCATTCAATGCTAAGCAATGCCATGCTATGCCATCTGCATTATGCTATGCTATGCTACTCTGTTAGTCCATTTTTTCTTACTCTGTTTGGGATGCTGGTTTTGGGACAGAAATGGTGATGCTTATGCTACATGACATGATGCCACGTGAAAGCTAGAATAGCTGCTATTATTGAAGCTAGATATTAATTTTTAGTTGTTACTTAATTGTCATTAATGTTTGTTCTTTTGCTGTCTTAATCTCTGTCCTTCTCTGAAACGATGAATATCCATAAAAGTGCTGAAACTCATATCCTGACACTGCGTACAATACTGGAAGGAGGAATAGAGAAAACACTTCTTATTGATATTTTATCTCTCTACACACTATTTATTGTCTATGAACTGAAGGCACTGCAAACATTGCAGGAGCAGTGGGCAAGAGGGTCTACAAGAGAGCTGCTGAAATTTCTGATTTATTTGTGAGCAATGTTTTAGTGTTCTCTTCAAACAGAATAAAAATGAGTTGTCATAAATTTTTGCTTGCAGTACATAAAGATATTTTATTAAATTACTATCCTTTATTCATGAATCTGAAACATGGATGAATATGAAAGTTCTGAGAAGCAAAATTGTATTTCTGTATTAAAACTCAGAATCATCCTCATATATAAAAGTAAATATTCTAAAAGACTTTTCTGGAATTCATTTCTCAGTATTATATGGATTATTTTTCAGTGATAGCCTTTATCTTTCACAGTAAGTTAGTTAACTGTAATCTCTACAACAACAGAGAAGCAAAGAACTAAAATACTTTAAAAGAAGAATAAGATCTCTATGGAAATTTGTGGCAGGGATATTTTCTCCAGCTAATATATACCAGTAAAAGTAACATTAAAGAGATTAACATAGCTCCTGAGAAACTATAGGGAAATCAGACTTTATTTACTAAATAAAACAGGAAGGAAACACATCTTTATTCAGCCAACACTCAGGTCAAACTCTTATTATCAATTTTTAAATATGGAAACTCAAGGGTAAATATTAGGTGACTCAAAAATCATTCAAAAAATCAGGAGACTTTTTGTTCAGAGACAAGATAGTCTTCAATTGTAGTACATAAAAATATGTTCAAGGCACCCACTTAGATATAAACCTTTCTTTCAATTTCTTAAATTGATTTGGATTTAACAACATCTTTTATTTAAAAATTTATCTTGGTCGCAGATAAGACTAGAGACATATATGGGATTTAATACTGCAGTCATTTTAGGACTTCAGAGGTCTTCCTATGTGTTCATTGAGGTGGATTTTCTCGGATAAATCATGTTTAAACAATCTGACTGGCTTCCATAGTGAAATAACTGGCTCAGTGGATGAGGGGATAGCTGTAGAAGTCACGTGATTTTAGCAATATGAAGTTTCCAATAACACCTTTCTTGACAATCTGTTGAGGCATAGACCATAGATAGACCATAAAGTTGGTGAAAACTTATGCACCTATTAGGTTCAAAGGCTGGTTAATGGCTCAAAGTTGAAGTGGTCATTGGTTAAAAATGGAGCTCCTCTGACACATTTTCCCGTAAAACCTTTGTTTTCACTTTTCACTCAGTTGTATGATTTCTGATAAAAATGAAGAAGTATTTTGTTCAGAAGCAATGGGCAATTGTATGTGTACATATAGGTTTGTTTATCCTGAGACACCTGTTTGCTTTTTCCATTGTTTTCAGGGATGTGATACGAAACTGTGCATTTTACCTATGCCAGGAACTTAAAAAGCCACTGTTTCCTGTAAAGTGAAGGCTTTGGTATGTAAAGAAGACATGCTTATGGTTTGACTTTGGTTCTTTGCTCTCTCAATGAAGAACTGCAGCCTCTTCAAGGAGGTCTTAAAGCCAAGAGTCGGTGCCAGATCTGTATGGGCGACATACTAATCATCTATCTATTCTTTCTCTCACTGAGTTTCTTTCTGCTTCTCCTCATTTCATCACTGAAAACATCTAATACTGCTTAGATTAGTGTAGCGGTTGTCACAGCTCTGTAGCAGCAGTTGCAGACAGAAGGAGAAAGCTCAGACCAATGGAATCACATGTTTCTGTATGTACCTCAGGTCAAAATTTGGCTAATTATTCTGGTCACTTTAATGTTCATATATTTACTATCCTTTTCACAACAAAACCAAATGGAACTATCAGCTGTGACAGTTATGTAATGCCTGTTTGATAGAATATTTATACTTAAAAAACTGAATCTAAACAAATCTAAAAATCTTAGAATCATAGAATCCTTAAGGTTGCAAAAGACCTCTGTGATCATCGACTCCATTTGTCTTGATATTTTGCACCAGACACCTTATCTTGTTTACCCTATGTCTAGTATCAATCATATCTTGTAATGATTGTTTTATCAAAGCTTTTATTCAATGTTTCAGTTTAACTATAGTCATCTAAAGTCACAAAAAATTAAGGATTGATATTCAGATTTCAATCAGGCACTTTTTTCAGGCTATATAGATTTATCCATAGTTTAGCATTTCTCAGCATTTAAGGCATTTTGTTGTTCATCTGAATTCTGTTTCTACCTTGTGGTGCAATGATTTTCAAATAAAATGACAGACTGAAACTCTTTACTTTTGTAAGTTAAAAAAGATTTTGAAACAATATGGTCTGAAATTCTTCATCCCAAAATCCTGCTGTGAAGCATGGATTTTACATAAAAGAGCATGTAAAAATCCAGTCTGAGCTGATCTATAAGAATGTATTGTGACCTGAATAGTAAGAACTTCAGTGGGGGTTACATTTGTCTTTGCTACCTACACAGATTTGGTGGTAAAAGCCAGCAGAACACTTTATTTCACAGAACTATTGGCAATGTTGGTTATAAATAGTCTTAATAAAATCTCAGACTTAATCATGATATTCAAATCCCACATGTTTATAAAAAATGAAGGTAACAAATAGAAAGGATTTACTGTATCTGCAAGGGTATTTGTAGTACAAAGTCAACTGGTTGTGCTTTAGAGAAAGAGATTTTTGATGCTGACATCCCCTGTCAGGAGAGCACAAGCTTTACATTAGGAGAAGATGACAGGACTGAATAAATGGAACATCAAGGGACTGGAAATACATAGCAAATAGGCACAGCTAGGAGGTCATTTGGAAAGAGAACCAGCTGGATGCAGTTGGTGTGAGGGCACAGCGGCAAATCTATCATCTGTCCACCAGCAGAGAAAAGACACAGGAGACTGGACTGACTTCAAAGAGAGCTTGTACTAGTAAACAGTTTGAAAACGGGTAGCTGAACTGGAAACTGGTATTCTATCTTCACTTTATTTCTCAGCCCTTCATCTCCACCCTTTATTCCCAAACCCATCCTCTCCTCCTTTTTTGCTCCTTACTTTTCCACTGCTCAGTTCCAGATACTATCTTATGGTGCTTCAGGGTAAGAAATGCAGTTATTACTCAACATGTGATTGCTTTGTTTATGAATGACTGATGAGAATTTTATAAATATCTTCCTTTCCTGAAGTTTCAAGGACAGTCCAATACCATCTAACTAAATAGCTCCTTTGAAAATGGGAAACCTGTCACAAGGTGGTCCCCCAAGGATCAATATTGGTTTCAACACTGTCTGATATCTTCATAAGTGATTGGGATGACAGCATTAGGTTTACCCTGACGAACTTTGCGAAACATGCCAAAGTGGGGAAATGGGCACTTTGAGAAAGTCACCCTGAAGTCCCAGATAGGCTGGAAGACTGGACTAACAAGAACCTTATGAAGTTCAGCAAGGACAAGTGTAAAGTTCTGCACCTGGGAAAACATAATCCAGGAGTCCAGCACAGGCTAGGATCTACCCAGCTAGAAAGCAGATCTTTGGAAAGGCTCCTGGGGGTCCTGGTAGACAGTAAGTTCCATATGAGTGACCAGTGACTCTGCAGCAAAGAGAGCCAACAGGATGCTGGGCTGCATCAAAAAGAGCATCACTAACAAACATAAAGTGCCCCACTCTACTCAGTACTTGTCAGGTCCTACATGGAATACTGTGTGCAGTTTTGGTCCCTGCTATATAAATCATATGTGAACAGGCTGAAAGTGTCCAAAGAAGATCCATAAAAATAATCAAACTATTGTGAAGCCTGTTATATGAAGATTGGCTGAGAGGACAGGGTTTGTTCAACCTTTAGCAAAGAAGGCTTTGGGAAGACCTTATCACCATGCTAAAGTATTTAAAGAATGGCTAGAAAGAAGATGAGGACTCCCTTTTTGAAAGGAATCACAAATAAAAACAGGGGTAATAGGAACAAGTTACTCCTGGGGAGATTCCAGCTGGACAGAACAGGAAAATTTTTCACAATGAGAGCAATCAGCCACTGGCTTAATCTCCCCAGAGAAGGGCTAGATTCCCCAACACTGGAGAATTTTAAGATTCAGCTGGACAGGGTGCTGGACCACTTTGCCTAGACTGGGCTTTTGACAACAAAGGTTGGACCAGATGATCATTGAAATACCCTTCCAAGCTTGTATTCTGTGATTATATCTTCTATATCTTCTATATATTCTATCTTCTCCCATAGTTACCATGAGCTGTTGACCTGTCCTGTGTTAATGAATTTTCAGTAAACTCCACTGACACTGTGTCTTTTTCATGATCCATTTCTGTTATAAAATAACACACTCTGGCTCCTTTCCTTCAAAGTTGATCTGTGAAGTTGTTCTGACTGCTCAAAAGACAGTTTCTGGAGGGAAAAATCTATCTCCATTTTGCATATTTTTACTGCATATTTATCTTGAAGTTTTTACTTAATCGGCTCTTGAATATAAACCTGACTAGCTGGCAGCCCACAAAGCTTATATTCTCTTTGTTTTCAGAATCATTGGAGGCTTCTACAACCTTTGCTGCCTAAACAAATTAGTAAAATACTCTGTTAAAAACCACCAAAGGGACTTAGGAGAGCGAACCTCTGTAGATCTGAAAGCCCTAGCTAATAAAATATAAGACACCAAGTAATTCCTTTGAAATTACATGACTAACTGCTTTTTGGATTTTGCTCTAATCTAGAAATAGTGCTTGTATGGTCAGAGGAAAATTCCACTTATTACTGCAAAAGGAGGACATTTTAGCAATGTAAAGAGTGATCCATTATAGTTTAAAGAAAATTTTGTTATTGTAGGATTTCACACCATTTAACCATCACTTAACAATTTTGTCTAACTGTAGAATTTTTCTATAGCAATGAAAAAAGGCAGATTTATATTCAGTTATTTGGAATCAATTTGAAAATTTTCTTTCTTAAAGAAAATATAATTTTGTATTCCTTAAAACATAATATGTGTCTTGCATAGTTCATCAGTTGTGTGGTGTAGGGTCTATAAGCATCTTAGGTGATACTGTTTAAAAACATTTGCTACTTGCTTACGGGAATTGTTTTTATTTATGCTACCAGGCATCTATTAGCATGACAGGAATGGTGGACAGCAAGTTAAACAGGTCTTATAATCAACATCTACAAATATAAGTCATTTATCATGCCCATGTCAAATTTATCAGAAACACAGCCTTTCTGGAAGGAAGAAGGAACCACAAGAAAGGTTAAGAGAGTTAGAATGCTGCTAAAGTCTTAACAAGTAAGCATATGAAACAAAGAACTTATTTAATATTTGCCATTCTTTGTTGTCTCTGCCAGTACAGAGGTAATTGAATAATCTATTTGCTATTTACTGTAGCTGCATGACATCCTATGGTGCAACCATTTTCAATATGAATAAATGTTCTCAATAAACGTTGAATGGGAAAATGCACTGGTGTGGAACCAATGAATTGAAAAGCTCATTCAGGACCTGATCCTGTGAAATGCAAAATAAGCCTTGTAAGTGGCTATTCTCTCAGTTTGTACCTCTCTGAGAGTTAAGAGGCTGATTATCACCAAATATATTCAGTATCCTGCAGGATCAGATATTAATGATCAGTGATGCTGGCAAATGAGAATGTCTGATATGAGAATGTCATTAAAACTAGCTTTCTTCATCCTTCCTAAAATGTTTTTCTGTGAAACTCAGTTTGAAAAGACAAGAAAAATAACTTAGGATCTTCTGAAGTTAACTCTTATCTGTCAAAACTCTACTGTTTATTTTCACTGTCATTGTAGATATATATTCAAGATGTTACTATGATTTGTTGCTTCTTTACTGACTTTTTTATTGTTTGTATTTTAATTAATGATGGGAATGAAAAGTAACTGTAATACAGCATAATACAAAGATAGATTATTAGATACATCAATCAAGCATATTTTATTTCACTAGTATAACCAATTTTCTAATTTGCAAATTTAGATTTGCATGCAGAGGATCATATTGGAGAAGAATAATTGTGATGGGAAACATCATTCTGAAAGTTCATGTCATCAATAAATGAAGACTAGGAATCAGATGCACAGCATTCTTAGTCACTGTATTATTGAAAACTACAAATATTGAAAAATAGTACATATTATATTCCTTTTATGAGATCTGTGAGATTGCATGTATGGTACTATTCATTTAATTAGTACATCCTTATAGAAAAAGAAACACAATAATTAATGGAACATTGCATTTATCAAGAGCTCATTCAAATGCTTTTTGATAGTTTCTATTACATTTTATGTTATTCAGGTTTTATTCAACAGATGACTCACTAGATGGGTATATGCAAGAAGAACGTCTCTATTTCACAGAAAATGGAAGTACCATATACTGGTAAATATATAAATAAGTGAATGTTCATGTAACTGTTCCACTTCGGTTAGAAATGAAATAAAAAACTTTGAATCCACTTTTAATAATATTCTCAGGCAAGAGGTAGGCATTGAGAGCTCCTAAAGTAAAATGTTTTCAAAAATTCTAAGTTAATTTTGTCTTCACAGTAGCTAAAAGATTTGTAAAGAGAGAATAAACATAGAGGAAAATAGGACTTTCAGCTGAATATTTAGTATAGTGAAAACAAACTAGATTTTATCAACATCTCAGATACATAAGGCAGATTCACAGGCAAAAACAGTTTGTTGAAAATGTAGTATATCATGGTCAGTTGAGAATTTTTATTTAAAATAATATCACCAAATTGAAACTATTTTTGACTTGTCATTACATATTAAAAATATTCTGGATCTTGAGTTTCTCTCCTCATCTTGACCTCTGAAATTTCTGTAGATTTTTCTTTTGTTAATTAGATTGTATTTCCATTGAAGTTTGGATTTCCTTCTTCACCTCTGTATTGTGATTTAACCTCAGCCGGCATCTAAGCCCCACAGCCTCTTGCTCAGTCCCTGGTGGGGTGGTGGAAAGAAGAAGAGTAGAAGTGAGAAAACTTGTGAGTTGAGATACAGACAGTTTAATAGGTAAAAAAAAAAAAAAAAAAACAACCAAAAAATAAAAAAAAAAACCCACACAACAACAACAAAAAAAACTTTGCAAACCAGCAAAAGAAAACATAGAATTAATTTACCACTTCTCATGGGCAGGCAGGTTTTCTCCTGAGAAAACAGGGCTCCATCATGCATAATAGTCACTTTGGAAGACAAAATGCCGTAACTCCAAAAGTGTCCTCTCTCCACCAGGCCTTTCTGCTATTTCCCTTCAGCTTTTATTGCTGATCACAACATCATACGGCATGGGATACCCCTCTGGTCAGCTGGGGTCAGCTGTCCTGGCTGTGCCCCATCTCAGCTGCATGTGCACACCCAGCGTCCTTGCTGCTGGGGTGGGGTGAAAGGCATTAAAATCACTGACCCCGTGCAAGCACTGCTCAGCAATAGCAGAAACATCTCTGCGTTATCAACACTGTTTCCAGCACAAATCCAAAACATTGTCCCGTTGTAACAACAATGAGGAGGACTATTATCCCAGCCAAACCCAGCACATTCTGCATTCCTTATTTCTTACAAAGTGTCTTTTTAGTTTGTTTCTCATTCATTATTTGGAGTGTGTTACCTCACATACTCCTCCACTGGAGAACTGCAAGCTGTTCATGATTGGTTCTGTTGGTCAGTTGAAGTCTGTTTTTTCTTGATTCAGTGCTTGTTTGGCTGTTTGTTTTCTTATTTGTTTGAAGCTGTTTCTGCAGAAGCACTCCACACACTGTCTCTTGAAAGGTAATCAAGGACCATCATCTATGAAAAGGAGTCTTCCAGCCCAAGAAGAAACTGGGTGCACTTTTTCACTGATGACTTCTCTCTGATGGCTTTTTCATTGACAATTTTACTCTTCTTTGAGACAGCAGTTATTCACTGACTTGATGTCGGAAAGCTTGCCAGCATCCTTTCCTGTTCTGCTTCAGGGAGAATCAGCAATCTGAAATATAAACAAAAAAATGTTCCCCTTTACCCTTATCTTCCCAGGACCCAAAAGATAGAGCTATCAATGGGTCTGGGAGAGCTGCCTCAGGGTGACACCCTTCTTTGGAGGCCTGTAGAGCCAGAAAAGGAAAATACAAATGAGAAAAAATGATTCCTGTGGAACTCCTGCTCCACAAATCCCTCCAAGAGAAAGCAAGAGAAGCAGCAGACTTTGCATAAGGTTGTTATGGGTCCCTGAAAAGTATTTGTATCAAAAATTGTAAGGCGAGATGCTGAAGAGAGCAGGTGGTGCTCTGCAGGAGAGGTGATGGTCTCCATTCAGACAAGCATGATAGAGATCATTTCTCAGAAGTCACCACAATGACTGCTGTTGAAAAGATCTCACCACAGCATTTCATTCCAAATTTTTAGAGGTGATAGCAGAGCCCATACTACTGAGTTTTACCTCCACAGTAAGATAGTAAAATAATGATTCAAATTACTTTTGCATATTCATTTCATGACCATTTATATAACAATTTCTTACATTCATATAATGCAGTGTCACCTCCTGGGAATACACACAATACCCCTTTCCTTCATTATAGCTCCTGGTCTTACACAGTATTTAGTACTGATGAGTTATAGGGAACTTTTTTCATTTTATTGTTCCCTACAGGGCAACATCATGCTTTTATCTTCCTCAGTATCACAATTCTCAGAAGTCATTTAAGCTTTTGGGTACCTATCTCTTTTCCAGGTCAAAAAGGCTGAAATGTTTAAGTAGTTTATTTTAAAATGTCTTTGATATTTTAAAATCTGTTTCATTTGCAAGTTTGTGTTCAAAATTAAATTTTATTTAAATAGTGTGAAACTATGAGACAAGTTTCTGATTTTCTATCTATATTCTTTTACATTGAGAATAGATTCACCTCTTAAATTTGATCTTAGTAAAAGTGGGTTTTTCCTACCTATAGCTAATTTTGTGTTTTAAAAATGTACAGTTAAAATGAATTAAAAATATTTTTCAAGAATTCTTAGAAAAATAAAAACAGGAAAAATATTTCTCAGATTCTGAGAACTACTGAAAAATAGAGTAATATTTAAGAAAAATACTTTCCTGGGTAAGGGGAAGCCAAGGTTGTTCTGGTTTCTAGTGATAGCTTATGATAACTTTGATATTATTTGATCTTTTAATGATTTTGTCTTCACTGTTAACTTATGCATAAAGAAGTATTTGGAAAAGAGAAGGGAAAGAAAGTCAAGTCATAAAGCAGTATATAAAAGATTGGCTGGTCAGTGTAACACACCAGTCTCAGGCTGATGCTCTGAGACTCACTTCACTGCTGTGCATAGGAATCTGAGCTAAGAAAACACCAAGAAGAGATAAATGCGAAAGGTTGCAACAGTCATGAAAATCTGAAAACACAATTGTAATGAAACATCTCTGTGTTTCCTCTCAGATACCTTTCCCAGTGATTGTAAACCTGACTTAGCTAACAAATATTCATTGGAAAGAAAAACAAAGGAAACAAGAAGTAAAAAGAATATCATTGCAGGCAACAAATTAAGTTTCTCGGTGACAGAATTTACCTTGTAATAAGAGCAAATGTACTAATGCAAGTTTCCTAGGCAGTTTCATCTATATTTTTAGGTAAGGGAAATATTTGTGTTTGTGTGTTAATAAACAGCATCTTTTACATAGAGAAACAATGGAATTTAATACAAGTTTTTTTACCTGCTGATATTATTTACAGTGAACCAGATGCATATTTAAAAAAGTAAACAAAATAGATGGAAGTATAGCATTTTTTATTTTTTTAAACTAGGTGAACATAAACATGTGATTTTTTACATGGCCTAAAACTCACATCTGGTTAGAACATGACGTTGCCACATATAAGCAGACTACTCCAAACTCCAATTCATTTGCACCATAACAGATAATAACTGGTAGAAGTAATAATGACATTAATAAGAATGGGTGATATGACTTTTAGATTGGTTCTGGATTACTACAATGTTTTAAAACAACTGAGAGATTAAATGTCACTAAACTCAGGCAATCTCTGCAAAAGTTTAATTATTTTAAAAAGGGAATGAACTATTCATGGCCCTTACAGTAAGCATGGAAAATGTCTGGCCAGGTGGCAAGCTGAGGTTACTGCCTGATCAGTCCATTTTGCCACCACCCTGAGTACCACCACAGCCATTTGTCTCACTTGGCCACCTGGCCTGTCTAGTTGCCATGAGCTCTCTAGAGCACAGGATACTATTTCCAGTTACTCCCTTTTTTTTTAGTGTAGAGGAGCCTAGATCACTGATTAGTAAACATGTTAATAGAATGAAACACACTGAAAATCCAGAGGAACTTAAGCATTACCTCTATTTCAAACGTGTAAAAATATTTAATGTAATAGCTTCTATAAAACAATAATAGTAAAGAGTTACAAACGTTGTGCTTTTTAATCACATAAATATTGTTATGAATTGAGGATGGACATTCTGAACTTTTCTAAGAAAAAAGACCTACTTAATAGCAGTAGATAAGAATTTGTCATTTTTTTCATTTGCAAAGTCTTCAGGTCTTTGTAACACAGCTAGGCTAAGGGAGAATTTTGATGTTATCAGCTTTTATCTTTTAAGCCTATTGTTTTTGTCAAATTTCCTGACATCACTATGTAATCTGCAGCTGTGCCAATGCTGGTGTGACAATTCCAAATAAATGTACTGTAAACAAAGGAAATTGGTTTCCTAACAATAAGATCAGTGTGAATTCTTTCTGAAGAGCTTCATCCCCTAGTCAAGTTTTCTTCAAAGTAGCAAACCATCTGTGAGAGAGAAAATAAAATTTAAGAGATTCAAACAGTGAAAAGGAATAATGAATGGATTAGATGGAATGCAGCAGGGAGTTCAAGTGTTTATACTCATTTTACTTCAAGGTACTGAACTCCAGAGTGGTGAATTTACAAGACTGCTTGTAAATACCAGGCATATTAATATTTTCATTAAGGATAACAGAAACTTTAAATTATAAAACAAAAGAGAAGACAAAAATGAGAGAGCAAATATTTAATTTTCTGATTTAACCTACATTTTCAAATCTTCTCCTTTACCTGACCACATTGAATACTTGGACTTATTCAACTCTATCCTTTCATGCATTTATCCATGTATCTGTGCCCACACATATAAAAATTTGAAATATGTCTTTTTTACTATTTCATCATTTATGTTTTATGTAAGATTCATTTCCACATTATTTACTGAACTTTTTTAATATTTTGCCATCTCTTAAATGAAGGAAGTCTTAGAGATTATTTTTTATTTTGTGGATTTTGGTGAACAAGAAGTAGATTACAATAAGTTCTGTAGGTAATAATTGCAATAAGTTCTGAGTATCCGTAGGTAATAAATTTAAAACTATGACTTTAAAACAAGCTTGTTTGGTAAAAAAAAAAGGAGTAAGGAACACAAAGGCTTCTTTTTTCCCTAGTTTTTCTGTTTTGAAAATGTAATGATTTTCTTTAAGAACAAGATAGCCAGTAAAGGTAACAGTTCAGAGCAGTAACTCCGGATGTTTCATGTTTATAAAAATGTAAAATGAATGTTAGGTTTCAATTCAGATATTTGCATGCAAATTTATATGAATATTTGGTATAATTAAGCATTTGCTTAATGATAAAATTATACTTGGTTATCTCACTCTCAAGCCCAGTTTGACTACAGAATCAAGTGATTAAAATACCAAAACAAACCCAGACACCAGCACATTTTCTGTTATAGTTTGGGTTACAATTGCAGGAGACATCCCATCCTAAAATGTGTCAGTGTCGAACACCACACTGTAGTTCAGGTAGGGCTGCTTAGCTGCTCTAGCCCTGTGAGATAATCATCTGTCCCAGAACAATGACACCATCTGCTTCAGTGTGCGGCCACACAGACACACAAATGCATAGACAGTGGGGAAAGCTGGCAATGTCATTTGAGGGCTGACAGAAAGCATGCTCTAGAACTCAGATGCCTTTTGCTTAAATTGCTACGGGAAGAACAACCACAGGCAAATACAAGAAAAAAACTTAATAAATTATATATATTTTAGAGAATTTATTGTCAAAAAGAACATTATTATTCTTGCTAACTGGATTCAGCTACTGGTACAGGTGTTTTCTAATAATTTCTCCAATAAAATCAACATTCCCTGTAAATTCATATAATCTTGAAATGAGTAGTATTTGTAAAAGTCCTCTGAGCAGATGTTGCATCTATATGCAGCAACAGTATCAAAAAAGTTAGACTATTAACATATTAATTAATAAAAAGAAGTCTATTAATATATTTCAAACTTTTCCTGGAAGCATTGTTGAGGGCCAGCAGATCCCTTTTTCTAAATACTTAGTTCTCCTTAACTTTCCATTGACGGCTGCCAGTGAAGTTTTAGTACAGTTTTCTGCAATAGGGAATTCTGTCTAGAAGCAACTAAAATAGACCATTTTTTCATTTCTCATAGACCAACAAACATTCATCAGACACTATTGACTGTGAGGGGTTGCTGAATTGGGTTAGATTAAGACTGGCAGATTAAAGATGAAAGGATCTGCACCACAGATGAATTATGTTTAGTCTTCTTTAATAATGTTATTATGAAAGTTTTTAAATCATTGTGAGTGTTATTTTCTGAATATATGTTTTTTCCTGGGCTTAAGACTGAGTGAACAACAGAGGCTGGGAGTGATCTTGATTCATAATGTAGATATGCAGAGAAAAAATGGAAAATGAAAACCATAAGAAACCTGGAAGTTGGCATACATGCTTCTCTGCATATGGACTTTGTTTCTGACCCTTGCGCCTGAAAGTCATTACAGAGATTGGACATGTCTAGAAATTTTGGCAAGATGAGGGAGTTCATTTGAGGACATTATATGGTCTAAATAAAATTTGGAATGTAAAAAGATCAACATGTCTTCCATATTAAAAAAGACTGTTTCTACATGGAGTTTAACTAACCATGCAATAAATAGAACATCAACACATTGTAGAGTATTTTTAGAAACATTATAGAACAGAGGGTGCATGTGTTTAAATGAATGCTATCTCTATTTTTGGTAATAATTATCATTAATAATATCCCATTAATGAAAAATAATGTTGAAAGCTATGATGGGTATAGTTCTTGAAAAGATAAATGCTGTGCAACTGAGTTCTCCACTATATACCACACACTTCTTAGCTTTACTGTGGTAAGAGATACTTCACATATTTTGCTTGAGAAGACCACTTGAAATGGACTTACAATTGAATACTAGGTTCTTCAATAATTCTACTTTAAAAATTACATATTTCAATTTTGGATGTATTTTTTCTGTGATATAGGGATAGGAATATGTGTCTAGGAGAAGTGTCATATTAAAATATTTTTCAATTCTATTTTTAATTGATGGCACAGTTCAAAGCTGAGAGGTATTTCCAATTTGACATGCTTATATTTTATAGTGATCCATATTATATGTAAGGCTGTCATAAAGCATCATCAGAAAATCAAAAGGTCTTACAAATTATTTAGTGAAACATATTGTTTTCATCTTCATTCAAAAATTTTGAATTATATCACCAATGTAATTAGGATTCAAGGTGAAATCTTTGAACTTATAAAGATCTTTCTGTCTGCAGTTGTGTATACATAAAACTATATCATGGAATGAAATTTTTCTAAATTATCCTTAATCTATTAAATTTAATGATTTAATCACAATCATTATTATTGCAATTATTAAAATATTGCCATAATAATCCAAGTAGTTAGAAGTAGCTATTAGTCATGTTTTGCATTTTGAATGTTGCAATTCAACTTTTTTTCTAATTTTACAAAAACATCAGCAAAATCTGGAAACTTCACATTAATCTACATATTACAATACTGAAGTAATCCATTTAAATTTCATAGCTAATGTGTCATTGTTTTAGGTGGATAGCTCACAAAATTTTTATGTTTATATTTAGGCATATTCTCATATTCTTATGGTTGTACTTTTTCTTTTCTCAAAAAAGAACTTTGTTTTGTGATTTTGTTTTAGGATTTTGTTTTCATTTAATAAAGAAACTAAAAAAATCTATCAAAAATTTTTATTTCTTTTACCTCTGGATAGTTTACAATTATATATACGCATGATGTTTCATTATCTAAATGTTTTTATTAGTATATTTTAATGTTGAAATTGTGGGGGAAAAAAGGAAAATCATTATGTTTTATTGATGGAATGTTTCTAGAAAGTTGCCAACAATGAAACATTATACAGAGAGTTTGCTCTTTCCAGCAACATATGACCTTGATTGTTTTTATTTGGGCAATTATAATTAAAATACCTCCACAAGAGAACAAAATGTAATGATATTGCAGGATGTACCTGTCTAAAATTTTCATAAGCCTTTCCAATCATACCTCTTAAACAGGAAGGTACTTTGTACTATGATCTTCATTATTAAAGAGAATGAAGAAAACAAAAGTTAAATTTTTATTTTAAAAAGTTTTAGCTATATTTTAGAGATAAGAAATTGTTTTCCAAGGCCAAACTGTATCCTTTTCTCAAAATGACCTGTAACACATGCTTAGGGATAAGTAAAAACCAAATATATTAGGATTTAGTTTTTCGTTTAAATTTATTTCTCAATTAAATTTTATAAATTGTAAAATGTAACTGCAGAAAACCAGGAAAGATAATTTACTTTTCCATTTTAATTATCACTTTGCGTCACTAAATTGAATCTCTTGTTTCTTTCTGTCTTTCAGGTTGATGAATTTTATACTGTTTAGTTTATTTAGATATAAGTTACTTCAGATTCAACTAAAGGATCAGACCTCATGCTCTGAAAAACAGAAGACAATGTAACTCATTGTAAATAACTGCAGTTTACAAATAAAGGAAGAAATAATGTAATTCACAGTGATATATCCTAGAATATCTGTAATCACTTAACCTAAGGATCATTTTTATTGTTAAATAATAACATCTTAGTGAAAATTAGAGTTTTAAAATATGTAAATAGAAATTTAAAAATTAAAAGAAACTATTTTCATATTGGAAAATTATCCAGATTACTACTGATAAAATTTAATGAAGTTATGGTGCAGCATCACTTTGCTGAGAGGAGGTTATCAAAACCGAACACAGTCCTCAAAGCTGGAGATAGCACTAAAAAAAAGTAGAAATTTTTGTGATAGAAGAACTGTGGGATTTATTTACAAAGGCAATAAGTCAAAGGCTTAATCAATATTGCTAAAAATGTAACGAAGGTTCAAACTGAGATTTTTAGGCTTTTTACCTTATCCATAAGAAAAGAGAAGAGGAAAGTAAATCATAGAGAGACAAACTACTTTGAAGGACAGTAAAAAAAAAAAATTCTGCATTTGACTAATAAGGTTGAAGATATTACTATATTCAGGAAACGTGAATTGCCTGTCTCTTGACATGTCTCCCTGCAGACATGTCTTGACAGTCCTCAGACAACAAATAACTTCCTGGTTTTTCAACTGCTGTTCAAAAATGTCCCAGTATAGATATTTTGACAGACCATTGCTCATTTTCTAGTTTTGAATATGAAGTTGACTAATAAGGTTGAAGATATTACTATATTCAGGAAACGTGAATTGCCTGTCTCTTGACATGTCTCCCTGCAGACATGTCTTGACAGTCATAAGACAACAAATAACTTCCTGGTTTTTCAACTGCTGTTCAAAAATGTCCCAGTATAGATATTTTGACAGACCATTGCTCATTTTCTAGTTTTGAATATGAAGTTGTTTTTCTGTTGAAATGTGATGATTTTTATGTTGCTAAAAAAAATCCTTTCCAGATCAAGGCAGAAAGGTATCCTTTACCTCTGATGAACATCATGAAGAAGAAATATAAACTCAGAAATCTGAGGTAGTGAGATTATAAAAGTTATATAAATATATACATATA
>VYZQ01049955.1:0-16327 GCA_013400655.1 Mystacornis crossleyi
GCAGGTTCAACCCATTACAGTGTTTGTTTTTGAAACCTCACTTGTGATGTGGTAATATTACAAATATTACAAATTTAATAGGATGTGCTTCTTTGCTCCCTATCTCCAGTCAGTGTCAGTGCACTGAACCAGTCTCTCAGCACTTAGAAAACTGCTTAACCTCTGACACTGGTGAGGTCCTTGGAGCCCAAGTTCCTACTGGTTTTCTTATGTGAGATACTCTTCTGCTTATGACCACCATGGTTATGGTTCAGGTGAGCTCTGCTACTTGTGTGGTTACTAGACAAGTTCTTATCTCAGGAGGAAGGGAAGAAAACATTTGATGACTCACCAGCTTTGATTCCCAAATAAGATTTCTGTCTTTTCAACTGCTGTTGGTGCTGATGTATATTTTCTGTTATCTCTCACTGAAGCCTCAGTCAGCATTAATGACTGTTCGTTGAATCAAAGTTCAGACTGCGTTGATGCAGTTTGGTTTGGTTTGGTTTGGTTTGGTTTGATTTTTTTAGCTAAAGCAGTATATGCAGGTACTGCGAAGTATCCTAATATTTTCTGTTCTGTCATTTAAAATATTTCTGCTTGTGAACACTTGCTATTCAAGAATAATTTATTTAAAAGTGTAATTAAAAATTAACTTTTTAGGTTGTGATTGTGTTTCCTTTATTTTGTTGTTGTTTTTTTTTTTAACCCTGACTGACATAAGAAGGAACAGGAGATGGTCTGAAGAGAGCAGAAATGACAGGCAAAATACTTTTTTTCCTAAGAAAATATTGCTCTTGAAAATAAAAAAGACAAATGTTTTCATAATTTCATTCTTTTCCTCATTTTTAACACAGACATGAATGATTATAGTAGCCTGGATTCTTTGTGTCACTTGGCTTCCCATAATCAACTGTTACTGTGATGTCCTTGAATCAATAATAGTCTCATCATTTAAGACCACTCACTTCCTTAGTTTGGTTTTTAAATAGCTGCACTGCACCTTATTGCAGCATTGTATTTTCAGAAGGAAAAGGAGTGGTCCCTGAAGGAATCCTGCCAGTGCAGATCCCTGTCCCTCACAGGCCAGGGGGCACAGCACAGCCCCAGCTGTGCCGTGGGGTTCACCCTGCAACCTTGGCCTCGTGCTTACCCAGGTTCCCCCTTGGCAGAAGCAGGTAGGTGCTGTGGAGGCTCTGCTCTGCTGTGGTTTGTATGGAGCCTGTAGCTCACCAAGCTACAGTGATGGCCACATGCAGTGTTCTCAGTGCCATGAATCAGCCTGGTAATGCCAGGCTGTGCTTGTTTTGTCGATTCAGTGTGGCAGGAAGATGGCAAGTGTGGGCTTCAGTCCTGCTCTCTTAAGTTAGAGAGCACTGCCTCTGCTTCTCTTCCCTGTTTGGCTTGAAGTAAATGTGCAAGGTACTCTCAGGTCCTCCACATCTCCTAAACTAGTAAATTTTGAAATAAAATAATAATAGCCATATAATAGCCAGCATAACCGCCAGTAAGGAAGGGGGTAATATAAACTAAAGGAAAGGTCTTCACAAGAAGCCCCCTCCCCTCACTGCTTGAATGGGAGACTCGTTTTCCTCTAACCTTGTCAGGCCTGCCAGCCTGGGTCTCCAAATCACAAAAGAAATTCCTGTTTCCCTTCTCTGATTCCTAGAAAAGTCCTCTGCTCTCCATCACCTCTGAAACTTCTTTGTGGGTTGGCTCCCTGATATAAGCATATCCTCTGTCTACAACCGGTCTTTTCTTGCCTGGTCTTCTCTGTGCCCCAGCATCTTTCCCTCGCTTAAGTACACTTTGTATCCCAAGCAAGACACCACCCTCTCCCTCTCCTTCCAGCTCCTATCTGAGCTGGGTTACAGACGCCAAGGTGAGCAGCATAGGGAGGCTTGCACCCTGCTCTGCTGAAGGTCAAGAGAAAGAGGAAGGTATTGTCTGCAGTACCTGTCCTCCAAACTGGAGACAAGTTAGAGTTGATTGCTCTACCCTGCTCCATCATTTGAAGTCCACAGTGGTGTCTCTTGCAGTATGATGGCTCTGACTTAGTTTCCTGAATTTTCACTCTTTCCTCTACTGTTTTAATACAGGAGAGTGGCACAAACAATCAGTGAAAAATTTGTACTACCAACTCTGAATAATCCAGCATTAATATTCTTTCACAAGGAAAATAACCCTCAAATAGAAACAAAACATAGTACAAATTTTTAAAGCAATACTACGGATCATTGATATCTGCTATACTTAATCTTATGAAGCCCAAAGTGTTTGTTTTAAATTGAACAATTGTAGTAATTATGTCTCATTAAGGGAACAACTAAGACTGAATTGTGCTAGCAGTTAACTAGTGATTTCCAGTACCTAGTTGAAAAGAGAAAATTTCCAGCTGCCTTAACCCTTCTGAAAGCAAATGAAAAATAATTGGATGAATAGTTTCTTATACCAACACAGCCGAGTTTAAATTCTAACCTGTAAGAAATGGTAGATTATTGTCAAGAGCCATCAGCATTCAGGACACAAACAAACTTCTGAGTGAGCTGCAGGCTCTTCAGAAGGTTTGGGTTTACCTTCAGATTGAAATCTCAAGAATGTTAATGAGAAAAGCAATCCATCTTCCATCTTTCCCCTATCGGACAAGGTGGGACTGCTTGTAGTACCTCAGTTCTGAAAAAAGAACTCGTGTTTTTTTCATGGTCACACTGATTGATCTCAAATGTATCTTCTAGTTTGTATGCTTGGTTTAGACTTTGTTATTTACAGGTGAGCCGCCACTACTCTATTCTACAGGTGCTTGGGCTTATTTAAAATTCTAGACTTATTTAAAATATCCGTCTGTCTCTCTCAAATTACTTTGTAATCATTGAAATGTATGTACATTTTAATTGTTCACTACTGCTTGTTAAGGTACAAAATAAAAACTGCTAAATAAAACCAATATTTTAGTGAACTTTAAACTGTGTGCCAAACTTTTTACTTTTTTTTTTTTTCAAGGGGTTGGATAAGTTTCTTTAAGTGCATGGAAGTGTTTAAACTAAATGGCGCAGCGAACCCATGCATGTGTTTCTAGCTGGCAATGTAAATCCCCTAGTGAGCCACAGTAATATGAAAGCAGCACTTGAAAGCCAGATGCAATGAAAATTTAAACATATTGCGTTCATAGTATGTGATAGTTTAATCATTATTTAAGCTTTAGAAATGTAGCAGCATAATTACTTTCAGAATGCGTACAAACACTTTCATGCACAAAAATTGCTTTCTTGCTGCAACTTTTGCTTCTCACGGGAAAGTTATGCTTTTGCAAAATTTCTGAACTTTATCTTGTTCATCACTTGTTCACAGACAAATTCTCAGTGAAAATTTAAAATCCAAAAGACTGAAATAAACCCTAAAGATCTTTTTAAAACTAAGCATGTATTTTCTTTACACTCTTAAAAAAAAAAAAAAATGTGAAAGTATTTCTTTCATTAAAGAAGAAATTTTGCAACAAAACCAGTTAAATGGAAAATGCTAAGTAAACCCTATTTGTAGAGCCAGGGAATGGAAAATACCAAAGGCTGGATTTATAAGCACCCATAGAGGCTTAAATTCAGCTCTCCTGTGGATGTGATACATTTTTACTAGCCTCACAGCATACATGGAGCTCTACTTCCTTCTGTACTTTTAAGGAAATACAGGGACCAGAACTTACGTTCTAAAATTCTCCTGTATCTCGAATGTTCTGATGAATGAGTTGATTTTGCAGTTTAAATTGTGTTGATATGTAAAACAGTGTCAAAATCTCAGTCTCCATTTAGATGCAAACACTTCCTCTTTACATAGCCTACTACGATTTGTTTATAATATGAGTGGTTCAGGTTGGATTTTGGAAAATAGCAGTTATAATGGTTCTGCCATTTCTGAGAAATAGGTTAGAGGAAAAAATACTCTCCATGTAAGTCGGGGGTGGGGTTGTTTGCACATTTTCTAAGTAGAAATCTTTCTGGAACAGCTTTACATCCTCATAGCAAAGACTTAAAGGTCATAAAAACTGCCTTTGTATCAGGAATGTACTGGAAGTTATTTCTGGTAAATTCATTGGAATTCTTCCATTGTGAGTCTCTTTAAAACTGAACTTATGTTCTGTAGGAGCAAAATCACTGTAATCATTTCACATCTCTTAAGGTTTGTGTCATCTTTTGTGGTCTCGTGAGCTTGTTAGTGCTAACCAGAAGATGAACCTGTTATCCCTGTGGAGCCACTGAGTGTACTGTAGATGGTAGCTGTTGGGCTGAAGGTAACCCATGCAATGGCCAAGGTATAGCCCTTTTTCCTCCTCTTGTATTTCACTTTAGTGTCTGGGCCCAGACACTATCAGAGACTAAAATCAATGAAGACAGAGAAAGGAGTAAGTGTGTATTCTTTAATGTAGCTCTTCGTTTATCATAGAATCATACAATCACAGAATGGTGTTGGTCAAAAAGGACCTGTAAGATCATCTAGCTCCAACCCCCCAGCTGTGGATAGGGGCATCTTCAACTAGACCAGGTTGCTCAGGGCTCCATCCCATCTGGCCTTGAACACTTCCAGGGATGGGTTATCCACAGCTTCTTTGGACAACCTGTGCCACTGACTCACCACCACAGGGAAGAATTTCTTGCTAACAGCAAATCTAAAGCTACTCCGTCAGTGTGAAGCCATTGTGCTGTCACTACACGCCCTTACAAAAAGTGTCTCTCCATCTTGTAGGGTCTCTTCAGGTACTGGAAGGCCACAATTAGGTCACCCTAAAGTCTTTACTTTTCCAGAGTGAATGATGCCAATTCTCTTAGCCTTTCATCATAGGGGTGGTATTCCGTCTAACTTAGTGGCCCTCCTCTGGACTTCTCACAGCAGATGTTCTTCCTCTGCTGGCGCTCCCAGAGCTGGATGCAGCACTGCAGGTGGGGTCTCACCAGAGCAGAGCAGAGGGACAGAATCCCCTCCCCTGCCCTGCTGCCCGCGCTGCTTTGGATGCAGCCCAGGACATGTTTCGCTCTCTGGGCTGTGAGTGCACATTGCTGGGTCATGTCCAGCCTCTCATCCACCAGCACCCCGAAGTCCTTCTCGGCAGGGCTCCTCTCCATCTGTTCATCCCCCAGTCTGTGTTGGTACTGGGGATTGCCCCAGTCCAGGGTCAGCACCTTGAACTTGGTCTTGTTAAACCTCATGAGGTTCCCATGCACCCACTTCTTAAGCTTGTCCAGATCCCTCTGGATGGCATCCCATCCTTGAGGTGTGTCAACTGCACCACTCAGCTTGGTGTCATCTGCAAATTTGCTGTGGGTGTACTTGATTCCTGTGTGGAAACAGACTGTTCCCTGTCTGATATGTAGTCTCCGGATAAAAATTGGGAAATCTGCTATGTTCATGTGGTAAGCTAAATCACTTTCACGTGAACCTAATGAATATTAAAACATGTTTTAGTTTCACAGAACTACGAAGTAACTGTGGAAAGTGCTAGTGTTCATGGTCCTGACATGCCCTTCAGTCTGGCAGCGCCAGTTTAGGCTCGCTGCCTGTACTTGGCTCTCATGCTGTGCAGTGCTGTGGTGGGGAAGATAAGATAGTTGACAAAATAGTCGTCAAAGATTCACTGAGATCAGGGTGTGTCCTGCATGATGAGAAGAGCAATTAATATTTTAAAGGCTGCCATCCATCCCTACAGGCACCAAACTATTACATCACTGTGTGTACAGCACAGTGGCAGTAATCAATAGATCTAATGTGCTGGGGGCTCAGGGAGGGACAAGTTAGCATTTCCCAGGCAGAACAACTGGATATAATTAAGTGAAATAAACAAGGCTTATCCTTAGGGGGAAAAAAACCCTCATCAACTATTCTGAGCTGAAAAGCAGGACTTCTTTATCAATTAGTATGGCTGGATGTGTTCAGGCATAGAATTTCTTCACCAGTCAAAACCATAAATTTCTTGCAAAGAAAGCAGCGTGGTCTGTTGTGTGAACATGATGGCTGAGTAGTAAGCAAATGAAGTAATGTATGTATTTTTATTACTGAAAAGTCAAATTCTGAATATCTGAAGCCAGATACATCTGATAATTTCAAGACTCACTTGACAGATAGTACAGGCATGCTCTTTCACTGAGATTTTCTGACTGCTCTCAAATCCTGTCCCCATAGGGCCCAGCCTCCTCTCCCAGAGTGCACTCCAGCTCAATTCCAAACCTGAAGGATCCTTCCAGTACTCAGCCAGCTACCACAGCAACCAGACCCTCGCCCTGGGTGAAACAGCATCCGCCCAGCTCCCGTCCCGCAGCAGTCAGGCCAGAGGTGCCATCCAGAGCTACAGCCAGGTACGTGTCCTAAGCAACTGTGGTCTCTCACACCTGAAATTCTGTGGAGTAGCTCCCAGGAAAGAGCTGTTCCGTGCTTGCCTACACCTGAATTTCTGCCTTTACTTTCTATCTCATTCAACACACCTGCAGCAGGGTGGAGTTACCATCTTGATTTTTGTAAATCTCTGGTGGGTTGACTTGCATAGTAATAAAGTAATCCTGATTAAAAAGGAGATCTGCACGCCAGATTTACTTAGTTGCTTGCATACATATTTTGGTAGTAGCATGTTCAAGCATTTAATTTTCAGAGCAAATTTCTGTGACTGTGCTGATTAGGAGTCCATCCTAAGGTCTAGGACCTGCCAGCATTGGTCCGAGCACATCACTGAAAGCATTAAGTGCCAGGAAACAAAAACCAAGCCAGACTGACACCAGATGTGAAACCTGCTTGGGTACCATGCCTCACGTGGTGCTATGGCCTAATCTCAACTGTAAGAAACATTTTTTTCACCACGTATTGTAGCACAAGCAGTTTATCAGACAGTCACCTCTACATTTGAAACATTTTGAAAGATTGTCTCAGATACTCATAAAAACTTTGTATATCCCTCTACCTGTCTAAATCATCCCTCCTGGGTCTGACATGTGACCATTTCACCTTCTGTGCTTTTCACTGTGACTTCAAAGCCTCTCAACAGAAAGTTAAGCTTCAGTTTAGACAAAAATTTCAAGAAGAATTCATGCTTCTGTACATAAACAAAGTCTGACTGGGTTGCGTTGGTCAGGACAGGTTATTTTCTCTGTTTAGATGGTAACCATCCTGGCAAAGCAGATCATCTCAGTGTGACACCAGGACATTTTGCAGTGCAGGATTCTGTAGAAGAGGTAGTTATTTGAATTTCAAAGCCTTAAATTGCTACGAGATTTCAAGTATTATAGTCACTGCACGGTTTGTGGGATTGTGGGATACTGGGAGACATACAATATTCTGTTCTCTCAGTTTGCTCAGAAAAGCTCCCTATTCCCTAAGACTGAAAAATGAAATAAAGCACAGTTAAATTAAATTTCAAATTGGGTAGGTACTTTTTTTTTATAGAATCTTTTACACTAAAGAAGACCTCTAAGAACAGAATCCAAACATTAACCCAGCACTGGCCATCAGTAAATCTTGTCCCCAAGTGCCACATCTGCATGTCTTCTGAATACCCTCAGGGATGGGGACTTGACTACCCTTTCAGTGAAAAAATTCTTCCTGATGTCCAACCTGAACCTCACCTGGTGCTGCTTGAGGCCATTTCTTCTTGTCCTGTTGCTGGTTGCCTGGGAGAAGAGGCTGATGCCCACCTGGCTGCAACCTCCTTTCAGGCAGTTGGAGAGAGTGACAAGGAGCCTCCCTTTCTGCAAACTAAACAACCCCAGCTCCCTCAGCTGCTCCTTACAGGACTTGTGCTCCAGACCCTTCACCAGCCTGCTGCCCTTCTCTGGACACGCTGCAGCCCCTCAATGTCTTTCTCACAGTGAGGGACCCAAAACTGAACAGAGGATTTGAGGTGTGCCCTCACCAGTGCCGAGTACAGGGGGACGATCACTGCCCTGGTCCTGCTGGCCACACTTTTCCTGATACAGGTCAGGATGCCCTTGGCCTTCTTGGCAGCCTGGGCACACGCTGGCTCATGTTCAGCCACCTGAACCAGCACACACAGGTCGTTTTCTGCTGGGCAGCTTTCCAGCCACTCTGTCCACAACCTGTAGAGCTGCACGAGGCTGTTGTGGCCAAAGTGCAGGACCCGGCACTTCACCTTGTTGAACCTCATGCAGCTGGCTGTGGCACATCCATCCAGGCTGTCCAGGTCCCTCTGCAGAGCCTGCCTACCCTCCAGCAGATCAACACTCTCAGCCAACTTGGTTTTGTCTGCAAACTGATTGAGGGTGCACTCCATCCCCTTGTCCAGATCATCAATAAATATATTAAGCAACAGAGATCCCTGAGGAATTCCCCTTGTGACAGGCCACCAACTGGGTTCAGCATCTTTTACCACCACTCTCTAGGCCCGGTCATCCAGTCAATTTTTTACCTAGTGAAGAGTGCACCCAGCCATGCCATGAGCTGCCAGTTTCTCCAGGTGAATCTTGTGGAAAATAGTGTCATCTGAAGTTACACTTTTTGAAAAGCATCATACCCTGGGGGTTAGCCAGAAAGACTGTGATGCAGTCTTTAAGGAGGCTGGAAAAAGTAAGATGATGGAAAGGGAGCAGGTTATGAGAGCAACAGAACCAAAAACGAAGTAGAAGTGAGAGAGGAAGGAGAAAGAATGTATTTTTTTTAAAAAGGCAGGAAGGAAAATTGTGCAGTTTTGTAGAGGTTAGAAATGGATATATTCTTAATATAAATTTTACTATACTCATTGATAGAAAAGGATAAATTTATGGAGGTGAAAAAATCATTGATCTAGATTTTTTTCATTGAAATTACACTGAGCAAACATTGCTTAGATCTGAGAAGCTCTCATCTACTTCAAAGAGAACTGGTTTCCTTCAGAAAGGTAATCAGTAAATTAGTAATGCAACATTTCCTATCCTTTGTTTTTCTTGGTATGAGAGGACAGAAAATAGATTTTCTTTTTACTTTCTTCCACATTGTAGGGTATATATTCCTGCAGGAAAATAATTCAGAGAACTTAATAATTTTTCACACCATGATCCTGCAAAGGATGCCTGACAAGATGAATTAAAATATATTCTGAAAATACTAACAAACTGCCATATAAACTAAGAATTAATACCATTAAAATCATATAAAAGAGGTTTTAAAAGAGGTAAACAGGAAGAGGAAAATTCAAAAGTCAAAATCAAAAAATTCTGAATATGACCATTATGATCCCACAATTACAGGGGGAAAAAAGTCAAGCCTAAGAATTGTTTTGCTATACTTATTGTAATTAAAATAAGCCTCAGGAGCTGAAGCTTCTCAGATTGTGATAATTTCCTTTGGTATTTGTGTGCAAGGAATATAGCTGTCTCTCAACATGAATGATAGTCCAAATGCTTGCAAAAAAAGAAAATGTAAATAGTCCCAAGGCCAGCTGTGACAGCAAGAACAATTTGTGAAAATGCAATTGTATAAAAAAGAGAAACTAATTAGTCTTGGGACTTCCTGTATAGTGCTGCAAAGTGCAATCTAACATTTTTATCAATTTGGTGAAGTTCATTATAGATCATAGAGTTTTTCCAGTGCTTTGACTTCTTTGGAACACAAAACTTTTTATCTTCTAAATACTACTGGAATAGGATTTCATAGCAAAAACTGCTCATCTGGCAGGGAATTACTCTGTTTCCCCACTGAAAACAGTTTTTCAAACTCAGTGTCCAGATGCTGAAATATCTTCTGTTAATCAATAAGGTTTATTTGTGAGGAATCTGTAGTGACTTCTATAAAAAAACAAACAAACAAACAAAAAAAAAAACAAAAACAAAAAACAAACAAAAACAAAAAAAACCCACCAACAACAACAACAAAAAAAAACCCAAAAACAAAACAAAAAAACCCACCAGATTTTGGAGATGAGTTGCTCAAAAATGAATCTTCTATTTGGACAACGTAACTCATGAACAACCAGGTTCACTGCAACGTTGAGAATGGTCATCTTATGTTGCAGAGATACCATAGGAGTATAAAGCATGGCAGGTGCTACTAAGAGTGATTTTCCATGTGCTCTGCCATGTGTTTGCAAAGGGACATGAAAGGAAGTTTACATTCTGGATGAGGACTTGTTTAGCTGTTGATAATGCTGCAGTCTTTTCAGAGGCTGTGGCAGCAACACAGGTAAATCCCTACTGTGTATTATCCTGTGCACCTGATATTTCTGAACTGAATAAGCTGGCACAGAACTGGAAAACCCTAGAAGCCAAAAAGTAGATGGAAAATAAAGCTGATTAAAAAGTCTCGAAAAACCATTTAACAGTTAGTGTGCTAACTTGTCTCCTTTCTCCTATAAACAAGTCATAACTTTGTCATTCATCACACCACCACACCTCACTAGCAGATGAAAGCTAGAATGGGTTAAGTTGTCAGGCAGAAACTGTGTACTGGCCACAACTGGCTGCTTGATAATCCACCCCGACAAAAGCTAAAATAAGGATTTCCCATCTGGTAGGGTGTGGCCAATGATGTGGTGTTTAAAACCAGATTCAAAATATGAACATAAGAATATTTCTGTCATAAAGGAAACAAGATGAAATCTGAAAACAGATTACTCTTATTGTGGCACTCAGAGAACAATTTACTAGTATAGAGTATGGCAGTGGAGATCTGCAGTGCTGCTTTGATTCTACAGTAGGACTGTAGCGTTCATTGCTGCTTTAAAACCCGAGATGGACCATCGCTGGACACTCTGAGAAGATCTCATACAATTCCGTTTGTGGATGTAGAAGACTACACTTACCTACCTTCATCTAGATGTATGACCTTTGAGAGTAGCATCAGGTAGGCTGACAAATTTTCCTGATAGTGCTGGAATTTTGAAATGGAACAATGGAACAAAATCAGGAGACAGAGATGAAATAGGACAATTTTGAGGGATCCAGAGGTATTGTTTGGCATCTGTTATTGTGTAAGAGCTCTTGAACATAGGTAGCATCTTCCTAGTCAGGTCACGAACTTAAAAATGACATTAAAGCAGTCCTGCAGATGGAGGGCCCTTCTGCAGGGCCTGCCCAAGACTGAAGTGTGCATCCCAAGACTAAAGAATGTTAAGCAATTTCCATGCCCTCTTCTGCCCTTTTGAAGAGTATTGATAGAGGCATTGGACCACTGCAGAGTGATACCTTGAGTGAAGCCTTATGGAAGGTTCTTTGGGCTGACAAGAAAGAAAAGTAGCCCTCAACAGACTGGCAAGTCTTGCAGTCTCTGAAAAAGCTCAGGGTATCCCTGAGATTGTGAAATAGACCTGCACCCTTGGAGTGTCTCTAGAAAACCCTAATAAGGATGATCAAGTTTTCTGCCTAAAGCTACCAACACACACCAATATTTAAAAGCCAAAGTGGCCTGGACGGAGGTTGTCCACACAACTGGAGCATACAATTGGAAAGTCCTCCCTGGAATCAAGAGAAAGGGTCTCCTCACGGACCTCAGTATTCTCTATATGACTATGTTAGTATTCATCAGATGTGACCTTGTATGAGATTTTAAGGGCAAAGAGATCCAGAGAGCAAAGCAAGCTGAAAACTGGTGCAGGCATTTATTGCTAAAGTAAAGTTCATCCAGACCTAAGATGGGCATGCAGACTTACTCAAACCTCTGGAAGCAATCTCCAAGAATCAATATACTGATTCATAATTAGCAGCTGACCCCAAAGTTTCACTTGTCTAGCCATTTTATAATCCCTTATCCCTGAAAAATTTTCTGCAGAATAAATAAGTCGACACAGTTATTTGCCCCTTTCAATTCTACTCCATAGAACAGAAATCTTATATTGCAGTCTTTTATTTAATTTTGGTTTGGTTTGAAGTTCAAATTTAAATTTTCAATTGGAGTTGTAAAAAACAAACAAAATAACCCCCCACAAACAACAGCAACAAAAAAACTACACAAAACCAACTAAACACCCCCCCCAAAAAAACCCCAAACCAACACAAATTTCCTGGAATTTAGGGCATTAAATGCTTGAATGAACAGGCAAACAACAGTTAGACTGTTCTCTAGTCTCCTATAACCTAACTGTATACCCTCAGTAATTTTCTGTATGAAGCTCTAAAGATATCATTTTGTATCAGTAGAAAATGATCTTCCTAGTAACATTAAATGGGAAAGAAAATATTTTTATAACTGTATTAATGTTCTCATGTTTTTTTGTTTTTTTTTCACACATTCCTGCCTCTAAAAAGGATATACCAGAATCCATATATTGAATCCAAATAAGCAAGGCTACTTTTCTTTGGGATGCCAGGGAAATTAAACCCCTCTGTCTTGGAATAGATATTTATAGGGCTGTAGTAAGAAAGTCCTTGATTTTTATTCATATCTATGAAATAGGTTGATGCTTGAGAATCTAATTACTGAGAAGCAAATTTGCTCTCAGTTTATTAGCTTTAACACAGTTTTGTTATCGCATTGACAAAAATAATGGATAAATGGTGAAAATAAGGGGGAAATACATTGTATTTCATTCTTCCATATGAAGTATGTCACATTGCAGGGTGAACAATGACGTGTCTTTATGTGTGTCTTAAGCAACAGACAGGGAGAAACACAAAGAGAAACCAAAACACATTTTGTCTCGGAAAATGTGTGGAGAACGTTACTGCACACTTGGCCCTTTGAAGAAAACTAAGAACCTCACGGTACACTTAAGACAGGTCTGAGATTAGTCACATCCTAGAAAATACTGCATGCTAATGTTTTCTTTGCAATCTGTTCATCCAGAAGTTCTCTCCTTCACACAGAGCAAATGCTTAGCTTTTTAGGAAGTGCTATACACTGCATTTTTAATTAAGCATTTAATTATTGTGTCCCACCACTACACCTTGTTCCCTATACCAAATGATCATGAAATAGGATTTTTGGGGTTTTTTTTGAATTAGTGCTTGCAGAATGCCTGCAGCTTTATAGAGATTTATTAGGAATATGGGATAATAGTGGTTTACTTGAAATTAATTACTCTAAATCCTTGACACATGAAGTAGTGTAGAAGTAGATTAGAAAAGAAAATTTTGTATACATGATGACAGCGCTTGCCAAAAACCCTTAGGATCAACAGCAAGCTGTTAAAATAACCAGTGTGTTACCAGTGTCTTGAAGAAGTAACTGGTGCACTGGTAACATTGCAGAAGACTATATTTTGGAACAGTGTTTATTTTAAAATTATTGTTATTATTATGCTACTTAACAGTCAAAAAAGTAAAATTTATTAACAAATATCAATTGATAATGTAGCTGGTTTGAATGACCTTTTGTTATGTGCAAAATTTGCTCTGCCCATGTTGTCTTAAACCATGCCAGCCTGTTTTTGTTTTATAAAAGTTGTTACCATATAGTCTAAACCTGGAAAATGAAAACTGTACTCCTGTCAGATACATTATTGGACAGTCAGCTGCAGATTAGTCCTTCTTTCCAGTTTAAAGCATATACGGTAAGTAGCTCAGCATGAAAGTAGCTTTTAAAAGTTCACTGATGTTCCTAGAGTTTTCTTTCCTGGTTTTTGTTAGGAGCCTTTCAAAATGAGCAACTTGAGCTTGTTGGCCATTTATGAAAATTTCAAGGCTTGTACTTGAAGCTGTGGTGTTTGTTACTCGCTGCTGCAATCGGAAGAGTCCAGCTCAAAAGAGAGCAGGTACTTCCATCTGTGAGCCCCTTGCTCACCTGGCAGTCACCATACAGAGCACCTGGAGGGGAACAGTTTACATTTCGTTTTTGTGTAAAGCCATTGCTCTGTGAGGTGCAAAACCTCCCAAAGTCAGCGAGGTTTGGGTCTGGTTGTGCTCTCTTGAGAAGCCTGAACACTGGCAGTGTTGGTAGCTTCTTCCATGCTAACAACTGGGAGCAAAGCTCCAGGAGGAGTTTCTCCAAAGCCTTGCTTCTTGTCTTTGTCTAGGAAAATACATATTCTTCTCCCAGATGCAAAGCATTTAAGATAAGGGGCAGGCTCCAAAAAAAAAAAAAAAAAAAAAAAAAAAAAGAAAACTTTCCAGTGGATATGCATAGGAGGAAGTACACATTTCTTGCATTTTGAACCTTGTTTATTTTTTGCTCCAGTTAGTTACGTTGTCCTCAATTCCTGCCCAAATCCTTTATTGAATATCCTAGCGCAAATAAATCAAATTTCATACCAGGAACACGGTGCTTTTGCCTACTTTTTTTTTTTTTTTTTTTTTTTTTTTTTTTTTTGTAGGATGCAACTGAAAAACCACATTGCTATTCAAGGTATAACAATGCTGCTCTTGGCATACACAACCCTTCTTTGAATTGAGTCACAAAATTCATTATTCACATTTTTAAAGCTTTTTCTGGCTAAGAAAATCGGTAGCTGAGAGGTGTGTGTGTGTTTGGGCAAAGCACTGGTCAAACTATGTTGTCAACTCCGAGGATCCAGAGCACTTTCTGAGGTTTCAAGTAAATCCCCTGCATAACCAGAAAAAAAAATAGTATCTGGATCCAACAGATCCAACAGTGCATCTTCCAACAGAGCGCTGAGCTCTCACTCACTGCGGGGTGCAGTTATGAGAGGATTTTAATGTTACCAGACTCACAGATGATCCCTTGAGCCTAGGAGCCCCGATTAAAAAAAAAATAAAGGGGGGGGGGGAGGGGGAGCCGCCTGTGTGTGAAGGCGAGCTCCATCCTCTGCGGCTTCAGAAGCGGCTCAGACACAGAACCGAAATTTCTCATAGGCAGCATCTCCTGAGGATTTTCTCTCGCTCCCTCTTCCCAGCCTTCCTCAATTACTCGTCTTAGAGGAAACTCAGCGCTGCCTTGCCCGCGGCCAGCGGGTCGGTGCAGGGAGCTCCCTCCCTGCATCCCGATGCAGATTCCCCGCTGGATGCGGCCCAGGGGAGCGCCCGGCCGCGGCAGTTCCTCCCGCACCCCCCGCCCCCTTCGTGCCGCGTAACTAAGTACGAGGCGGCCGCTTTCCGTGCTGCCAGGGGCGCTTGGCGTGCACCGGCTCGGGATTCCCCTCCCTCCGCCCCTTCCCCGAGGTCGGGGTCGCAGGGGGCAGCGAACTCCTGGTGCGCTGCCTCTCCTCAAGGGACACGGATTGCTGGAAACCGAGGAAAGTTACTCGGTTAAAGGCTCTTCCGTGGCTTCGGCCGCTCTTCTCTAATGTATGCAGAATAAAGGGGCGCGGGTGTATATATGTGTTTATGTACGTATCTAAGTATTTGAGCCGGGGCGAAGCCCTGCCTGGTTTAGGGGTCGGCAGGCGAGCATGGTCCGGAGCCGGAGCCCTATGCCCCACGGCCAGGTGCCGGCTGCGGCCGTCGGGAGGAGTTTCGACGCCTCTCGGCCCGAGCCGGCGGCTGGTTTTTCCCTGAAAGGCCGGGAATGCTTTAGCAGATTATCGACTCCCGTAATCCCGCGGGCGCCGGGTGCCGGCCTGGTTCGAGGTCAGAGAGGGGGCTGCGTGCGGCCGGGGGGCCGCTCCGGCCGGCGGGCNCCTTCCACCTGCCCGAGCCCCAGCACGCCGCCGCGCTCTACTACGCCAGCTCCACGCTGCCGGCGCAGCGGGTGAGCTCCCCGCTGCCCGCCCAGCCCGGCGGCTCCCCCACCAAGCTGCCGCGGGCCGGCTCCGCCGCCGAGGGCGCCGCCTACGCCACCGCGCAGCGCCTCTCCTCCCCGAAGCAGTCCCCCAGCCGCCTGGCCAAGTCCTACAGCACCAGCTCGCCCATCAACATCGTCGTCTCCTCGGCGGGACTGTCGCCGTCCCCCATCCGAGTGACCTCCCCGCCCACCGTCCAGTCTAACATTTCCTCCTCTCCTATCCACCAGTTAAGCTCCACCATCGGCACTTACGCCACCCTGTCGCCTACCAAGCGGCTGGTTCACGCTGCCGATCAGTACAGCAAGCACTCCCAGGAGCTGTACGCCACCGCCACCCTGCAGAGACCCGGCTCCCTCGCAGGTAAAACCGCGGCCGGCAGCGCCTCGGGTCCGCGGCTGCGGCGGGGGACGGGGTGCGCGGTGCCGCCGCGCCCGCGGAGGGGAGGCGGCGAGGGGCGAGGGGCGGCGAGAGGCGGGGTGACAGGGCCGCCGGCCGAGGACGGGAGGGAGGGAGCGGGATGCGTTTGACAGAAGAACGGTATTTGGGAGAATTGCGGGTGGATTTCGTGCCGGGTCGTGGCCGGAGAGGCTGCCTGCCGCTGCTTGAGCAAAGTACCTGAGTTCTCCCGGCTCGTCCCGCCTTCCCGGCGCCGGGCAGGTGTGCGTGCTGCCGGGGGGGTGCGGGACTCGCCGCGCTCCCCGCTGTGACCCGCGGTGCGAGTGGGGGGTGTGTTACTATGGCGAATGCTTTCTCTGCCGCGCTCAGGACCTCTGC
>VYZQ01049956.1:0-10157 GCA_013400655.1 Mystacornis crossleyi
AAATTCTTTATTGTGATGGTAGTAAGGCACTTAAAAAATTGCCCATAAAAACTATGGATGCCCCATCCCTGAAAGTGTTCAAGGCCAGGCTGGATGGGGCTTTGAACAACCAGTTCCAGTGAAAAGTGTTCATGCCCATGGCATGGGGGTTGGAACTAGGTGATCTCTAAGGTCCCTTTTGACCCAAACTATTCTATCATTGTATGGTAATTAAGAAGAGATATTTACTTGTGTCATCATAACTGAACATATCTCCTCACCAAAAAACCCCACAAAATTAACAAACAAACAAACAAAAACAAAAACAAAAAACCCAAACCAAACCAGTTATTGGATTTTAGGTACTTAGAAAGGTGACACATAAAAACCTATTTATTAAAGTGAAATAGTGAAATATAATTCTACAGAAAAATCCTCACTCCATGGACTTCACACTCATGCAAAGACTGAATTTTCAAAAAACAGAGATCTGAGAAGCACAGCAATGCTGAGACAAATATAAGTAGTAATAATAGCATGATTCTAATTTTCAGCATACAGAAGTTTCTTGATATCAGTCCTTTAATCAGAAATTCCATGTAATTTTTGTCATACTACACCAGAAAGTTAGTCTCTGTTTCAGAATGAATTTAGGATGGGGATGATGTCTCCCCTCTTGGACCTTGTTATCCAATATAAATATATAGAATAGAATGCTGCTTTTTTCAGATTTCAAAGAAGTCCTTATACTGCATATCTAGCTGTCATGGGCCTTATTTGATCTCTCTTAAAAGACTTCACCTGTTAGATGAAGCAGCTTCTAAGACAGTCACATGCATGATCAATTTTCCTTTTTTTTTTTTTTCAAAGATCATTATGTTCTTTTTAATATGGTGACCTTAAAAAATAAATTCTTTAGAAGCAGTTTTTTTCAAGTTTAAGTAGCTCAATACATGGACTAATGGTCACACAAAAAATCCAGATCCCTATTAATCCATTCTCAGTTTGGTACCGAAGCTATCTGAAACAGGAGAGAGGTTTTGTTTGTGTGTTACTTACAAAGGCTCCACAAAACATTAAAAAAAAATAGAAAACAGAACATAAACCTAACAGATCTCTTTGCACATTTTCTTCTCCTAACCACGTCCATGTTTGTGCTGTTTATAATTTATTTCACAAAGTGATCTCATCTTCTCCAGAGAAAATTCAAATCTTGAAACTTTCTTAACTCCTACTTTTACTTCAGGGAAAAAATGAAGCTACTGTTCTTTCTCATTTTATAAACATCAAGAATTTTAAGATCCACCTAACTCACTAAAGACTTTTAAAAGCAATTTTTTCTGGGACATTTTTCCCCATTCAGTGATTCATTTAGCAATACAATCTGGTTTTCTAGGCAAAAGAAGTGTGGCATGATTTTACATAAGGTATAGAACAACTGGTTTTCACACTTGTCAAATACAAATGGAAAACTGAACAGTATTCACACCTGTGACAGGTACTAAGATTTAAACAAATAATTTTGTAAATTTTTTTGCAAATGGAATCATAGGTGGTAGGCAATTCTTCATATTATATCAAATTCATCAATCATGCTCTTAATTGTTTAAGATTTTCTGTCAGTTTTTTTGCTGCTTTATTATTGTTGTTGTTCTGCTAGGATAAATTCAAAACAAAAATAGACAAAAGGAAAGTCAATTCACTCAGTCTGTCAGTAGATGTATAATCCTTGCAGATATATTTATTGGTGCTTTTTTTTTAACCTGCTTCTATATATTTCTACTGTTATTTTTCTTTTAAAACTCTTCATATGTGTATTTTTTATTATTATGCTACAAATGATTAGTCAACAGAATTCTCTTAGAAGATCCATATTTACATTAATATCCATGTAGCAAACTTAATTGAGCAACAGAAGAGTGGTTATTTTGTTATTGATGTCTTTGCTGCATCATGAAGGCAGCAATTTAGCACTAAACTATAAATAGAAAAAATACAGTGGATGAAACTGGCTTGTCTTGTGTTTTTAATATACCCTTCAGGGTAAAGTATGACATAACCTAATTACAGTGGTAGAGATTTCACTGCAGGGAAAACAATTGTTATTCCATTTGACAATCAAGTAATTATCTTCTCTACTGGATGTTTTACTGGATGCTACTAATTAAGTAATCCACAAGATTTTATTTAAAATTTAGGAAATGGTGATATTCTTATAAAAACTTGGCCTTCAAGAATGCCAATAATTTTTTAAAAACCCATTATTTTTGGTGGATTTTTTCACTGCTACCTGTCAGAGTGCTTACTTAAGCAGGAAGCACGTATCCTTTCTGACTACATCGCTGCCCCTTGTTTCAGGGCATGGACTCAACCTTCAGTTGCTTCATTCTCCTTGGGGCTATAGGGCTTCTGCTGAGTACTGCGAGCAAGTAGTTAAAAACAGTAATAAAAGTGATGACAGAGCAGTGTAAGAAAGAGCAGGTGATAACCGGCAGAGTTAGTGGGGAGACAACAAGACTCAAAATTCCATTTAGTTGTTCACATGTTCCAGGACAGGAAAAGCAGGAACCACAGTATCTCACCTTATGAAAGGATCTGCAAGCAACACTAATCTGCATCTCTACCCATGGCAGAATCTGCAAGCAATCCTACCCTAAGCCTAATTTTGGTGTTAAAATTGGGTAATTGCATATTCCATCCTCATCCTCAGCTTTGTTCTTATTTCCTCTTCAGTTTTCCCTTATCTGTACAATAGATTTGCTCATTCTTTTCTGATTATATAATCTCAAGAAAAGCCAACCATCTGATTGTATGACAAAGCACAGTAGGTCAAATCTCTGTCTGTTTCAGAAGTAAGGAACTTTCCATTCATTAATTTATTTGGGCTGTTTATTGTGAGTTAGTACTCAATGGATTATAATTTTCTTTTAAACTATCAATGCTGTCCTCATCCATAATATCTTCTTGTTCCCACCAATGGATTTACCTTGCAGAAAATACATTTTGAAAGATTAGATCAAAGTAAATATTAACAGTAGAATCTGCCTTTTATTTTCCTGCACTGATAGCCTAAAAATCTACCGGTCCAAAATTAGGAAAAAACTTTATAAAAACATCAGCTGTATCTTATCAAAATGTATCTCATATACAAACGTATTTCAACAAACATTTCTAAATTTTTTTTTTTTCTGAAATACATTTTCTTATCTTTAAATTACCTTCTCTGCGATCACATTACTGGAAATAAAAATCATCACACTCTTCATTGTATAGACTGAAAGAAAGCATTAAATTATTAAAGACAAATCTTTGAAATATTTGAAAATAAAGGTGCCTAAAATATTCTTGCACCTATTTTCTCCTTTTCAGAAACCTGAAGAAAAGAAACGTGTTTCCATGAAGGTACACACTGGAAAGGGTTCTGTTAAAATCCTGAGATTTTAACACAGGAGTTACACAAAAGTTATTTTTCACTTACATGTGCTACATAAGCAATGGCACATAAATGCATTTTATTGTACAAATATAAAACACTTCAAGCAATATGAAAAAATGTAATCACGTATACATAATTCATGCATTTCCCCAATGTAGCAAAACTGACATTGCAGCTCCCAGTAAGTTATCTAATGTTAGGTGTATTTAAAGTTGTTGGTCATTACCTTTCCTGGGTTTCTTCCTTTCTGTTGTGTTTAAATCTAGTCAACACAAAGTATACTTGCATCGAATTTGCAGTATTGAGTGTACCATTCCTTTGACAGTTAGATAGTAATTGTCTTGCTACTTCAGTGTAAATGTAAGTTAAGGGTCTTGTTTATTTCTAGTAAATGTTGTGATTTAAAGATGAAAATGTGCCATTCTAACTTGTTGGTTCTACTTGAAAAGGGCGTGGAACCATCACTTACAAAAAAGAAGAAAATATTTCATTACTTCCATTAAAATCGAATAAATCAGGAGATTTGTAGTTACAAGTTTCAAGTACTTTTTGTTCAGCAACTACATAAGACTTCAAAGCAAGGATAATACTGGACCCTATTAAAAAAAAAAAAAAAAGCATGAGAGAATGTCAGTCTCAAACACCAAAAAAATTTTCCAAAGACAAAATAGAAGCTTTTTCAATCTCATATTGTCAAGAAAAAGCTAAATATACCACGTATCAGAGTGAAAAGAAATGTATTACGACTCAAATTCTTTTTCCTAAAACAATCAACTTCTACCTTCCTCAACTTTTTAAAAGATAGCTTTCTTTGTACACAGGAGAGAATCTAGGAAGCTACTAGAAAGAGAACACCCACTCAAAGGTCCTCTCTCACCAGCAGGGTGCGAAGGGGAAAGGGAGAGGCTTATTTGGAATTTAATTCCCAGCTGGTTTTAAACCACCACAACTTAAAAGCAAAACACAAATCTCTGTGCTTCTGCATTCTGTATTTCCTAATTCACTGATGAATTTCACTGCAGTTCCCATAGCATCACTTTAATTAAGGTCTGTCTGATTTCTCTTCAAAAATGACAAATACAGCTGTATGTGGAGTAGTTTAGTAACTAGTTGGATCTCATTTTCATTCACCTATTAATGGGTTTGTGGATACAGAAATGACAGCAATTACCTTCAGAAACAGGCTGGAATACAAATCCTCCACGACAGGCCTGGTAGATCAAGTTCTCATTCTCCAGGTTAGCAGACCCTTAAAAAAATCCACTTAAATTTGTAGTAAAATTAATGTTATTTTAACCCTTGCATTGAGATCCAAAATGTTCTTTCTTTGTTCCTATTAGAAGTCTAAACTAGTACCAGGTAATAGCTACAATGTGTCTGTGTTGGAATGATTAGAGGCAACTTCAACATGGGTATCAGGATGGAAAAGCTAAATAATCCTTAATGCCTTAAAGAAATACTTTTCATGTGGCACATGAAAGTGTGATAACTTGGCATAGCAGTGGTAACCATCCCAAGTGCAACAAATCCAAGTCTGTAATGCACTGTGTACGCATTCCTCTAAGGTAGTTACCATTTCAGACAGTGCTTGAGACTGAACTTTCATCTCAAGAGCTGAAAGCAGGAGACTTCCTGTTGAGCTGGAACAGGTAGATAAGAATAGTAAAAAGAAAAAAAAATTCCATTAGTAAAGTGTTTTAGGGATAAAATATATGGTTTACAAACCACATCTCCTCTAATCACACGTTCAGGAAAAGTGAAAATTTGGGGTTGTGTTAGGGGAACAGAGACAAAAGATAAGTTGTTCTGACCCTTTCTCTACTCTATGAGGATACTGTCAGGCAGTATTGACAGTACTATCATGTTTTTATCTCTACTTCTCTTGATCCAATCAAATTTGACTAATATGAGCCACAACATCTGGAAGTCACAGGTGTTTAAATAATATAACAAAAAGAATGTAAAATTCAGTGAAATTTTCTATCTATTTCTCTATTTATCTTCTAGTATATAAAATAGACAACGCTAGTATATGTGTTAGACAACACTAACATAGTTGGTGGTAACTATGCTCAGGCATAGTGATATAAGGCATAAAGATGTGTTCACATCTTTAAGGTGAGGCATAATATCAGTTGCCTCTGCTTCCAACACATTCATTTGTGGCTCATGTAATATTTTCATATTGAAATCTATTGTACTAAATATGTATGATAAAGCACTCTATCAAATATAAGATGTGTATTATATGTCAAAAGTATGCTAGAACTGTTCTGCTTTATTTTGCCACAGGGAGTCTTTAGATCAAAAAAAAAAGATTGTTTCCTACTGCTTCAGTTGCATAAATTCACGGGCTTAAAGTTTTCTTTCTTAATAATACACAATTTACACACATTTTCTGTGGTTTCTGATGTTTATTCTCTAAACATGGAACAGGATAAGTGATAGCGTCCAAGTAATTTCATTTCAACCATTCAATGCCTTTGAAACACAAAACAAAAGGTGCTGTCTATTTTTATCTGTATATCCACATTTTGAAAAATGAAGTAAAAGTCTTGTTTAAGGTATCTCTCTACTTTTAAACTTCACAAGATCACAAAGTTCTGCTGATGACATCAGAATACATGGAGTAGGAAGTACAAGATAAATATGTAGTGCTTTATTTGCAAATACAGTGGCTTTTGGGGAGTTCTTTGTTGCTTTGGGGGAGTTTTGCTTTTTGTAAAAAAATTTAGAAGGATTATAGTTTTAAGCAGATACTTCTAAAAGTGATACTGAAGTGATAAACAAAGGAATGGGTAAGAATTCAGAGCGATATTTTTGCCCCTCTCTCAGGATTTTCAAGCTTTTCCTTCTTTCAGTAGCTAGCAACTCTTGCACGCAAGCCCTAATTAGACTTTAGGTAGTCATCATGCCTTCATTCTTTGTAATAAGTGTGTGATGAAGCTAGAGAAAAAGTCCTAAAAGAATCTAGATAAATGACTGCCATACTACCTAGAGGACTTATTTTGCCTACTCTCATTGAGATTTTTTTGGTCATTATTTTGTCGGTACTGCTGAACATGAATGGCATTGAATCTTTTAAATGATCTGATATGAATATAAAAATGTATAAAATATAAATGTGATATGTTCTTCTAAAATGATAAATGTTGAAAAAAATATCTTGTAAGCAAACAGATCCCCTTAACTAAAATGAATGATAATTATGCTGCACTTTGTTTTAGGACAACGATCACAAATCATTCATTGACATGGTGTAGGAGCAATTTTAGAACAAACAAGGCGTTTTGGAAGTGAAATACACTGCCAAAGAGTCATGCAAAAGCTAAAAGTGCTTTGATCAAAAAAATTAACAATACAGTCACATTCATCCTGTTAAGTTACACTAGCATAGAAAGTCCTTAAATTGTTAGTTGCTGCAACCTATACCATGGAAAGATTAGCACTTGCCTTCAGCATCTGCTTTCTGATTGCCATCAGTGATAATATACCAGGATGCTCAGCATTACAGTGCTAGTTTTCTTTCCTTAACCTGCTGTTATTGAGAAGCTAGTTGTGGCAGCTCCCCATGGGGAGGAAGCCAGGAGCTGAGGGTGAGTGTGAGGCTTCTCTCCTCTGACATGGATCCAAAGCACTGAGGCAGCAAGCCTGGTGAGCTTGGGGTCCAGGTCAGAGAATGTGGCCAGGGAGAACCTTGATTCAGTGACAGCCTGGTAAGGCTACTGGGGCAAAGTAGGTCTGAGACAGGAGAGAAAGCCATGCCCATGGATCGAGGTTGAGGTGGGATGGAGGTGATATGAAAACAGGCAGACAAGTCAATCACTATTTTAAATGACCCGAGAGTGCTGTCTACATATTTCAGCAAGCAGGTGGCCTTTTTTTCTACAAGGGTACCAAGACATCTAAACACATTTGAGTTCAGGGGTTTAATTGAAATATTCCTTGTGGTGCATACTAAAACTATCACTAATAATTAAAATCAATGAATAATATGCAATTAGAAAACAATTGTCAAATATGACATTAAAATAAAGCGATGAAGACAATTGATAGAATTCATTGTCTTCATTAATATTAAGACAGAAAGACTTCTTATGCCCAAATTAGACAATATTTACTGAAAATTTGAATTTTAGGACACAAGCCTTCCTAAACTCAGCATATTTTTATGTAAACTATGTGCAAGTTATAATCCGCTATTTTATCCCCTAATTTTCATGGGCATAAGCACCAAGAAAAACCATACATATCCATCAGGAAGTACAATACATTTTGTGTAAGTATAAATTAAGCTGTAATAGAAATAGTAGAATTAAAATACTTCAAACTCCTCCAAGCCTTCTGTTTTACCCATACTCTGTGTTCATCTTTACCTGAACATCAAGCCATTATCAAGAAAGAGATATGTTTCAAACCATTCAAACGCCAAAGATGCAAATTCATTATTTTCTATGAAACCTAGCCAACAGTACAAATTATTCATATGACTACACAGACTTAAGAAAAAAATGAGACTTATATTTCACAACCCTGTAACCAAAAAGACAGTCTAGTGAGCTAGAAAAATCTCCCAAACAACCTTCACAGAAACATGTCAGAGAAGCTAAGTAGAACTGTCTATCCCAGGAAAATCTTGTTCCGAGTGACTTCTTCCAGACCAAGTGCAATATGACGGTCTGGTTAAATTCTTTTTACCTGTTTTACAACCTCTGCTTTAATGCCCTATGATATTTACTGTTGTGCAAGACATTATATTCAGGCAAAAAAGATAATAACTAGTTATTTTCACTTTTAAAATAAGTAATTTAAACTAATTGTGTTGATTTATTTTAAGAAATACTAATAATATCAATACCCTCATTCTTATTTCGTGAATATCAGATTTACACTGAATGTAAAACTTTTTCTTTCTGGTAAAATAAATACAAAAATTGCCTTTTTCTCTACACTGAAATGCATTCAAAATTCGAACATACCACCTTCCTCAGCTAAATTATGCTGGACACTGCTTGTAATGTTGTAACCTGAGCATCTCTGTCTGTTCAGCAACTTACATGCTACACACTCGGAAAAATGGTAGAGCAAAAATAAAATGTTGTTTAATCAGTCACAGTCCTTGTGATTGATGAAGTAATCACTTCACAAGTGTAGACTTGGTCTCAGAGTTGGGTTACACCTCAGAAGATCATGTGCAGGTTTTTGTCTATTGCTTCAATGTTACATGTAGTCATTACCAAACAGATTCTCTAGAATCCAAATATCAAAACTCGGAGTTAAAGCAGATGTCCAGAAAGAATTTTAGAATAATAATTTGCAAATAGCAAAATAAATGAGTGAAATCTAAGATTCTCACTGACTTTAAAAATAAACAGATTTACATGGCTTGTATTCTGTATTAAAAAGAAGAAATGTGGTGACTGGAATACTAATTCCGGTACTGATTCTAGAACAATTTTAAAGGATGTGGTCTGCAAATGAAAATGGATTTGATGGAAAAAAGAAATGCAAATGGAAAAATTAAGACATTACTCTTCAAGTTAGAATATGCTAGGCATGGAAGAGTATACGACAAAAATGGACTCTTTGTTCCCTTAGAGATAAATGTCAAGAGTGAGCCAAGCTAATGAAAATATTATATTTCTTATGAACTGACTTAAGTGCATTGTTTGGGATGTTTTTTGTTTAGACACTCTCACAGATAAGGGGTGTTTCTTGAAAGACAGGTTTCCTACATGGATATAGGTTGGTGTAGCCATCAAACAAATAAAAAAATCTCAAAGAAGTGGTTAACTTTTTGAAAGTTTAAGAAACAGTTAAGATGTTTTGGATGGGCTTACATGTTTTGTGTGTCAAACTTCAGAAAACATAAATACATTTAATAAAAATTGAGCGTGAGAAGGTGACATTGCAAGGTCACAGTGTAGAGAGTGACAGTAAAACATTAGTTCTGAAAGAAACAAAGGACAACAACATGCTATAGTGAATGGAGTACATTTTACACTAGTTAGGATACTGAGACTGTTACTGCTGAGCAGCAATGACACAATATCAAGCATTTTTCTACTCCTCAAACCTCCCCATCAGCAAGAAGGGCGGGAATGCACAAAAAGCTGAGATGTGACAAAGACAGAACAGCTGACCCCAACTGACCACAGCAGTATTCCATACCATATGACAGCAATAAAACTGGGTGAAAAAGAAAGGAGAGGGGGGACATTTGGAACTATGGCATTTGTCTTTCTATGTAAGTGTTACATGTGATGATGCCCAGCATTCCTGGAGATGGCTGAAATCCTACCTCTCCACATTAGGTGTTGAAAGGATTCCTTGGTTTTTGTTTGCTCACACAGATTTTCCCTTACCTATTAAACTGTTTATCTTAACCCATGTTTTCTCACCTCCTCCCTTGTGATTTTCTTCACTATCTCACTGCCGGGGAATGAGTTAACAGCAGTATTTGGCTTAGCTGCTGGGTAGGATTAAGCCACAGATTTCGTCAAACACTTTTTTTTCCTGTATATCCATCTAACTAACTTTTACTTTCCTTTTCCTTTCCTCTGCATGTGTTCGCTTGATTTTGTACTTTTTCACCTTACTTAAAAAAAAAAAAATTAAAAGCATACAAAATTAATTAATTTAATCCCTCTCTTTGAAAATACTATTTCTTACTCTAAGTTCAGGCAAAGAGGAATATGATGAGCAGTGGTGTTAAGAGACCACATCAGTGAATTCCATTCTT
>VYZQ01049958.1:3861-20701 GCA_013400655.1 Mystacornis crossleyi
GCAAACTGGCTGGATTGATTTTAAGTTTGTGTCTTTATATTACAGGTGGGTGGAGGAGGTGCTGGAGAAAAGGGGGGTTAATTTGCTTTAATTCCTTTTTATTCCATTTTACTTTTAGTTGTAGTAATAAACTTCTTATATTCTTTAAAGTTTGGTGCCTGCTTTGTATTCTTCCCTCTTCTTATCTCACAGAAAGGGGAAAATGCGAATCAAACCACTACATCTGACCACAGCCTCCCATTCCCCATTCCCTGCATCACTTGGAGAGGAGAAAGTTGAGGAGTTGTGAGTGAACGGCTGAAGCTGACCCTGTGACGATGGCAAAGGGTAGGGGGAAGGTGTTTTTGTCTTTGTTTCTCACCATCCTGCTCTATTTTTATTTGGCAATAAAGTACATTTAGTTTTGTCCCAAGTCTAGTCAGTTTTTCCAGGGACAGCAATTGGTCTTTATCTCAACCAATGAGCTTTTCCATCTTATTTTCTTCTGTGTGCTGTTCAAGAGGTGGAGTGAGAGAGCGACTGGGTGGGGTCCAGCAGCCAGCCAAGGTCAACTCACTCCAGTAATAATAAATGAAACCCATGTTTAGCATGTCTGGGTTTATCACATCTGTCTCAGAGTCTCAGCATAACTCAGAATTTGTTGAAGGGAAGCACAAGAAAGCTCATTTTTCATTGGACTCTTTCTCATTGCTGCTCTGTCACCTAAGAAGTAGTAGAACAGTGTTTAAAAGACTGCCAAGAGTTTCACTGGGGAAGTGAAAGCTGCTTTGCTCATAGAAGACAGGGTTTAACCTTAGTAGGGTGCATAAGTGTCACATGGCACACAGGAGTGGCACTCCCTGGCAGAACTCTGAATGTGGATTACCAGGCAAAAGTGTTGTGATACTCATAATACTTTAGCCAGGTTTTCACTTTCTTCACTTCTAAGCTTATTCACAGCAGGGCAAATTTAGCGCACCCCTACCTGCAATCAGAACAGGAAACAGTTTGCTGAGTAAACAAATGTTAATTTAAATAAGCTGTTCATGGTTTCCTTTTCTGTTACAATCTCGTTGTTCACTTACTGACTGAGTGAGTCATGAAAGCGAGTTAAAATCAAGAGTTAATGTCAAAATGCTTTGGCATTTCCACTTCCACATCTCATACATTTGCAAAGGAAATGATACATTGCCCGTCCCTTTTTCTCAAGTTACTTCAAAATCTGTCTTACTATACTGTATGAGATCAGATTGCTCATTGGCATGGGTCTGACATGCAAGAGAACAGGCTGATGGCTGACACAGAGGAAATAAATCTTAAGGAGTAGTTTACTGTTTTAATTTTAATTTGCCAGAGATGACAGAGAAATTATTTCTGCTCAGGAAACAATCAAGTAATGAGGAAAGGCCTGAGGCTTTTAAACACAGCAGTAGAGGTACTTCCCTCAATGGTATTGATAGTAATGGTAAATTTCGGGCAAATTACCTCTTGCAGGAATGCCATTTACTTGCTTTACAATGGAACATTTCCAAGTCTGGAGGTTTGTTTTATTTTTTAAGGCATTTTGAAATAATTGATAAAGAACCAGAACATCTACAGGCATCCGGTTCTGTTTCCAACACTGATTCCTGCTCCTGACCAAGAATCCACATCTTCCCTGCAGAAGCACCAGCAGCATCCTGCTGAGGTCCCACTGGCAAGCTAGGAAGTGTCTTTGCAAGAATCACTGCAAGCAGTCCTGAGCTTGCCCTGTGGGCTATTAAAAAAACGCCCTGTTGTGGTATTGCTCTGGGCTGGGGTACTAAATCAGGCACAGGCAATCCTGTGTAGGACTGTGTATCACCCAGACATGAGCTGCTCCACACCTGAGCAGCTTCAAGAGGAGGTGTAAGTATTTTTTGGCCTGCTCATACACACTATTCTCAAGTATCTGTCTGAGGGACTTGGAAAAATGCACTTCTTTTGAAATTCAGAGGGGGAAAAAAAAGGACAGGGAAAGGCAAGGGGAAAGAGAAAGGGAAATTAGATTTCTACAAGGTAATACTTTAGGATTTTGCTATCAAATCCACTAAAATTCTAAAAATTGTAGAAAATCTCTACAAATAATAGAAAAAGATATATTTTTGTTTCCTTTCGGAATGAGGATTAATTTGTTGTAAAGTTTAAATGAATGTCAGATTTGGAAACACATTTCCCCAAGCTTCTTTAAGTCATAAAACACCCCCCATTTTATAATATATTTTCTGTATTTTCCTGACTAGCTTGAAAAGTTGACATTTCAGTCAATTTTGGCTTTCAGTACTTGCTGTCAGGGAAAGAAGAGCTGCTTCAAAAAGATATGAGATGAAAGAAGTGAATCAGGAGTGAGGTTCTTTAGATAAATGACCTTTCAACTTATGACTGACATGATTATTATTTAATTGGAAAAAAGGGTAGATTATGAATATTTAATCAATAAAACTTCAGTGGAAACCAGAGCCTGAAACAGAGACAGGCAGATCATCTTTGTGATGATACTGGTTTTTCTCCTATTAATTAGAACTCTACTCCATGCTCTTTTGTTGTGCTTCAACTGACTCCTATGGTAATTGTAGTTTGGCTTTTTCTGTGGAATTTAATTTACATTTTTAAATGTTTTATGCTTAAGCCATTCATCTCTTGTAGATCCCAGCCCATATGTTTTGAATTCGATTAATCTATTACTGGGTGTTATAAGTCTGTTGGAGTGGCCGTAGCTGGAGTTATATCCCTGTATGCTTGATTATGCTATCAAAGTTTTCTTGATAAAATTAATAATTCAGCATAAGTTTCTTCAAAACAGTGGAAGAAGAAAGGGATTGATTTGGAAGTTGGAGAACCCTTATGCAGGTAACATTCCTTTCTTATCTATTCTGTTATAGTAAATGAATCTCTAACTCAAAGCTTCATGCTAGTCCACTATCAACAACAATTAAAGTGTTTCTGGAGTTGTCTCACCAACCAATAGCAAAACAACTGGTATTGTTTTGTAGAATCCTTTTTCATGTAAATTAGCCAGCCATTTCAACAATTAAAAATGAAACAGCACAACAAGGAACGTAAGTTAGGACTACAAGTGGCTTCGAAATTTGTTTTCAGTTCAGAATAGGTATGTTAGGCTTTTGAAAACTGACATCTTGCTCCTTGCTGATTCACCTACCCAACAACCATCTTTAAAGGTATTGGGCTGCTTCTGTTCTCTTCTGTGATGAGTATCTGTCAGCTGCTTGTCCCTCGTAATGTTTGATCAAATAAATGGTGAAGCCTTCTGACTGTTTTCCTAGGATTTTTGTATAGCAATGTGCTGCTCCAGAGATCTCACACATGGGACGGAATCACTCTACAGCAACATAGGCTGGGCACCAGCTGGATGGAAAGAATATTTGCAGAAGGGAGGTGGGGAATCCTGGTGTACAACAAAGACTTTAAGTAAACATGGGCGAGCTGTCTGCCTCTGCAGGGAATGGCCAACAGCTGCGGTAGCAAGAGCGTAGCCAGCAAGTCAAAGGAGGTTTAGACCTCCCCTCTGTTCAGCACTAGGGAGTTCGCAGCTGGACTGGTGTGCCTGCCTGTGAGCTTCCCAGTGTAAGAAATACACCTCTGTCCTGGTGCAAGTCCAGTGGAGGGTTATCAGGGAACACAGACGACTGCAGCACATGGTGTATGAGGAGAAACAATGCAGCAATTTAGGGTAATGAAGTGGGCAGGGTACTGTATTAAAATCAAAATAACAGCCCATGATGGAAAGTGGGATTTTCAAAGGATATCCATTCACCTTTAGCATGGTAAGGACAGCTTTATTTTATGGCACCTAAGAATGTTTATCCACATTCTGGAGTTTTTACTGCTATTTCCCTCAAATCTCAAATATCAGTATAAGCACAGATTTTAAACAAACTTGGCTGTGGAGGTATTTCAGAACCGTCTGGATGCAATGCTGTGCCATGTGTGCTAGGGTGACCCTGCTTGAGCAGGGAGGTTGGACCAGATGAGTCCACTGATGCTCCCTTTCAATCTTACCCATTCTGTGACTCTGTGACAGGTTTTAAATAAGACCTACTCATGAAACCATCTAGAACTTAGAACTTCTGTGCCTTTAAGTATGTGGAGATAGAGGTAAACAAAAAATAAAACACCCCAAAACCCCCAAAAAATCAAACACCAAAATGAGGGCTTCGAGTACACTATTGTATGGGCAACCTGTACTTAAAACATTGAGACAGGCTGCTGAGGGGATCACAGAATTCCAGATTAGTTCACTGCAATATTTAAATACTGTAATATTTACATAAGAGTGATCTGAAGCCATACATTTTTCTGGAGAAAGACAAAGCTTGTCTTGATATTTGTAATTCACAGGAAGAAAGTATAAAAAAAGCAAAGATACAATGCTTGGCATCCTGAATGTTCTGGAATTACATATCACACCGCCCTGGGTGGAAGAGATGATTTGTATAAACCTGTTTCAGAGGTTATGGGCAATTACTGTCTGCCATAGCCTTGAACAAAAATATTGGTGTGACACTGAGTGGAACATTTCAAGATATGATAACATTTACAGAAGGGAGGAGTCAAAATACATATGCTTCATGGCTGCATCAGTTCACAGTCTGTATACTGATATAAAACTTGGAAACAAACAATAAGAAATATTGGATTATTGTTGCAGAAAACCCAGGAAATGTTATAAGCAATATTGTTGTCATAAGCATTAGTTCACACATCATGGTATAATTGCTTGCATAGTAAATGAATGTGATTTGTACTATTTTTATTTAACTGTAATTTAATTGCTATGACTTTTATTATTGATATGTTTCAGCTCCAATGTTCTTATGTTTAAAAGTGATAGTATTACTAGCACTGGTTTATTTGTATCCATGCCAGTAATATTTCACACATAGGTATGCTTTCAAATGTTTTTATTAATGGTCTGAAATGCCAGACTGGGAGACAGATATGCCTTAGGATGAAGGCTGAACCAGTTTGCTTTACTGTGGGAACATGACTCAAAGCAATCTAAGCCGCAGCAGCATGATAAACATTCAGAGCATTTTTAAAAGGATCCAGAGTCATATTATAAGGTACTAAATTTATCTGCCTATAGTTACTCTAAACAGTCCCAGAAAATGGCCACTGAGGCAAAATTAGTGAAGGATGACATAGAAAAGTGGTTAAGAAGACCTCTGCAAAAATAAAAGTTGGAGGGAGACATTGACAACTTACTGCAAACTTTTTTTGTACATTTTCCAGAGACCTGAACATTTCAGAGTGAAAAGATTAATGTGAAATGCAGGCTGCTTTTGCATGAATGAAAGGACACCAGCACTGGAAAGCAGCAAAACATAAGAAAAGGCAGTTGAAAATATGGAAATATTTTACTATGTCTTAGAATAAGAGGAACAAAAGCAAGATATATTTCTCTCAGAGCGGTTGTTTCAGCATTTGAAACATATAATAGAAAAATGCATTCAGTAATGATCTTGTATCCACTTTATCAGCTGCTGTTGCACATTTCACAAAGAAAATTCATCTCCTATGGGAGATGTAAGTTTTAGGTTATGACAACAGCATCATTTTATTTGCTGGCACTTGATCTGTGCATCTTTAACAAGAGGCGCCTGGCTGAGGAGACTTCTGGAGGCTGACCAGAGCTGGGAGTGTCTTGGTCTGCTTCCCAGGGATCTCAGAGCTGCCAGGGCTGGGAGAGAGGCAACGAGCAGCTGGGAGTTTGTAACACACACAACCTGCACATTGGTAGAGCCTTACAGCTGTGTGGCAGGTTTATTGAGAGCTGAAGGCTACACACTTTTCATCAGCCTGCACTGCTTTCCACTTCTATTCACCCTCACTTCACAACTCTCCTTTGGGGTAGGTAGTCAGCTTAAACACTCATCGCTTTTGCAGCTGGCCATAAGCACACAAACTGTGTCTGTGGGAGGCCGTGTCATCTACGAGAGTTTCCCATGGTTTTACGATTTTTCTGCAAAATGTTAGTAACAATTGGAAAATGGACAGCACATGTTTTGAGCGCCTTTTGTGAAAACAAAGGCAGTCTGAATTATTCAACTGCGTGAGAATGTCTGAGCCCATCTGATTATTGATTCTTTCTTACTCTGGAATGCACCTTAGATATAACTGTGGAAAGCGTAGGGAAGGGCATGATTCTGACCAAAACAGCAGAAGGAAATGAATGAAAATAACCATGGAACTGAAATCCCAAGGAAGTCCCAAACCAGGCATCTCCTTCCTCATGATTTGTAGACAATGTGATTTTGCTGCTCTGATTCACCAATAATTGTAACACTTCTCCTTTCCAGAGTGTTGTCGTAGAAAAGGAAACGTTCTCTACTCCTTATGTTACTTGAGTTCTGCTCATTACAAATCGATTCTAGATGAGATAGGAAAAAATACAAGAACCGAAGCTTTGGGAAAGAAGAAATGGCACTTTTCATATTATTTCCTCCACTGTATCATACTGTTTGCTAACCGCATAATGGGGTCTGTTAAGAATCAGACAATATTATCTATATACAGAAGTCTTTATACTATGATTTACATGATGCTAAATGTTATCAGCTAAAAACAGCGGGAATTAAAAAAAAAAGTTTGAACATTCTTTGGTAACTCAGCAATAAATCTACATCCCCAAATGCTGAGTAACAAAAGCAGAACTCTTAGTCAGTAGACAGACTGCAGGTGCTACCAGTTTTAACATATGACTTAACGCTTAACTTGCATTAAGATCTTTCACCAAAATGCATTCATTTACAAGTAAAAAGGAAAAAGTATAAAATACCTTTCGGGAAGGTTTAATATTCTGATAAAAATATTATATGGTGTTCTGTAAATTGCCAGAAGTAGTGAATTTGACAGCTATTTTAGCATGTGACATAGGAAAAATGTTTTCCCCCACCACCCCGCTCCCAAGAAGAGGAAACAGAAAAAGAAAAATTAGCCAAATTTGTCAGCCATCCTAGTAGTCTTTGAAAGGCTTTAGGAGAACTTTCTTAATCTTTTCAGAAAATAAATATGTGCTCTTCCTTTAAAGGATTCCCACCAATGAAATATGAAACTCAAAGACTATACATAAAAATCATTATTCTACCCTCCATTAGTTGGCAGAAGTCCTTATTTTCTCTTTGAAAGTATTCCCATGTTCATTCAACCTCTATGTAATAGCTAATGAATCAAAGAAATAAACTTCTGAAATTTATAGAGAAAGATAAATATGACTTTCTTCCCCATACCTCATCACGCTTCAAAGATTAAATAGACAAATGCAGTGCATAATGAGCATCTTTATATTTTATGTGTGAGTTGCAGAGAGAAAAAAATGGGAGGGGAGGAAGGGAATGAAATACAGAACTTCTTTTGTCTGAATTTAAAATTCTGCTAGAATAAGAGGAAAAAGACAGAACTGTGGGTTTTTTCCTCTCTCCTCCAAGCCTTTCTGAAATTTTGACTTCTATCTTTGACCTTTTTTTTGTCTCCTTAAGCATACAACTCTACAAAAAATTTTGTTTATCATGTCTGAAAATATGGAACTACACCTGATGAAGTTGTGGCAAACAGTATGTCCTTTTAGAAAGTTTTAAGGTAAAAGAAAGTTGATTTTGGACTGAGTCTTATACAGAACACCTACCTAACCCCTTATTATTATACAGAAATTTATTGGTGGCTGAAACAAAAATTGATGGTGTCTAATATGTGTACATTTTTTTCTATTTTCAGACAATATTTAAAGAGAAATAAGTGGAAAAGTGATCTTGTATCATAAAGATAGAACACTAGGAAAAATCTAGGTGCAGAATAAGCATCTTTGATTAAAAGTCTGGGATACACCACTCCCAAGAATGTACTGCAGTGACAGGTCTGTGCCCAGAAAGGTCTTCAGTTTGCCAGTAAAAAGATCCTCTTAAGTAAAGATTTTCTCTGTATTTTTCTTATGCACTTTTTTTTATATTTGAGAAAAGATGTAGGATTGCTCTGTGCAGTATTTTCATATTTAATATTTGTAGTATTTCTGCAATTTTTACTTTATTTCTGTTTATTTATGTTACAACTCAGTACATTTTTTAAAGAGGCAAGTATTTTCCCAATTTCTTATTTACTGCTAACAGAATAAAGCAATATTTTTTCTAAAAATTAGGAAAATATATGTGCTACATTTTGTTGTTGCTTCACAATTCTCATAGATTTTTATCATTCACTGCCCTAAATAAATCTGCCCTTTCCAAATCCATGAAAATAACCCCTTCACAGTGCTGCATACATTTCAGTAATTTATTAGGCTGTCCTTATTTATTCAGCATTACTTCATTTGTTTGTCCTATAGGCTGTCAATTATTTAACTGTAGCCAGTCCAGTACATTGATTTAACTTCTTGAGTGTAAAGGCTTAAGATAATTTCTTTTTGCAGTCAAACAAGGCTCTGCTGCTTCCAGTGTTTGATGCCTATTTCTTCTGAGGCAGATGCTTGGAGCCTGTGAGTAATGCTTCCCTTTACTTGAATGCATTTAATTTAGCAGTCTTTCACAGTAGTTTAATTCATTCCAGCTAGTTAAGGAACATTCATACCACCAGTATAGATATAGTTTTCCTCTAAAAATCCGTAAAATGAATATAGAAAAATGGTTTCACCAACACTTGCCACGAAGAGTCTTCAATGGAATTTGAAAATTAGTTCGGGAGTGAGCACATGTTCAGAAACAATATAAAAAAGAAAGTATTTTATAGCAAAACATATCAGTCAGCAAAATCTGAAACAAAGGGAGAAGGCTACAGACTAGAGGAAACTCTAAATAGTAAACTAATTTTTTTTTCCCATATGTGCTGCTCAATCTACGTGACAATCTATGTGACAATCTCGCTTATGATCTCTTCAAACACAATTTTGAAATTTCATCTCTGTGGTGTTATTTAACTGAACATTGATGACTGCCTTTTTTTTTTTCTAGCAATACGGCACAGCTCAACCTAAAACTCAATTTACTGAAGTATGGGTTATGCAAACAGATTTTTGGGAAATATGTTTTTTCAGCAGGTGTGGAGATCTTGATGATCCCAAGGATGGGTTTTCTACCTCAAGGATATCTGTGACACAAGCTTCCCACTGGGCAAGCACAGCTTCTTCTGGAAAAGGCTTGCTGAATTTCAAAAAGATGGATTTGCAAATGTTCATATTTATGTAATCATTAGGCCATTCTCTGAGGAATACCCCACTATTAAACACCTAAAATTGTCCTTCAGACAAATTACAGTAAGACAAACAAAGAAAAGTCATTTGTGATCTCCAGAGTGCTCTGATTTCTGCATCCATAAAAGTAAACATTGTAGCTGGAAATATCTCATGTTATTGGTGAAGTAAAGGGAAACAAAAGAAAAGGAAACTACTTAAAGTGAGATTATGTACAAGACTTTTTCTCATTCTGTGGTTTCTACCTTTCACACCTCAGAAATTTCCAGTCTGCCCTGTGCTGTGCTAGGGAGAAATTCTCCCTAAGAAGGAAAACTGTATTAGCTTTTTATAGCCAATGTCAAGTTTTGCTATAGCATCCAGACATGTAATCTCTCTTTATGAAAATACTTGTTCCTCCTTGCCCATGACATGGCTTTGTCCTATTAAGTTAAGATTTTTCTGATATGACTTCTATGTTTTACACAAGTGCTGTGGGGCAGGAACAGTCAGTCAAAAGAGGAAAGGATGAATCTGGAGCAAGATACATGGTTCTGCTGTCATACTGCAGCTCATTAAATATCTTTCTGGGTTAAAAAATGGTCTCGGTAGAAACATCAAACCAAGGTAACTTTGTGGCTCACTATAGGCAGCTAGCTGCAGTTAAAACCATCAGCAGCGATATGTCTTAAACTTATGGTGTGATTAAAATAGAATAGAAGAGGCTATTTCAGCTGGGGGGACGTACAACAATCATCCAGTCCAACTGCCTGACCACATCAGGGCTGACCAGAGTTTTAAAGCAGGTTATTATGGGCACAGTCCAAATGCCTCTTAAACACTGACAGGTTTTTGGTCTTGACCACCGCAGCAGGAAGCCTGTTCAAGTGTTTGACCACCCTCTCAGCAAAATGCTTCCTAATGCCATCTGAACCTCTCTGTGTGCAGTCTGAACCGTTGCCAGGAGTCCTATCACTGAGTCCCATCACTGAGTCCCAGGCAGAAGAGCTCAGCACCTCCCTCTCCCCTTCCCTCTGCAGGGAGCTGTCGAGAGCAGCGAAATCAGCACTCAGACTCCTTTTCTCCAGACTACACAAATGCAAAGTCCTCAGCCACTCCTCACAGGACACTGCTTCCAGCCTTGTCACCAGCTTTATTATCCTTCTGTGGGAACATTCAAGGACCTTTACAGCCTTCTTAAATGGTGAGGCCCAGCACTGCATCCAGCACTTGGGCTGAGGCTGCACTGAACACAGCAGGACAATCGCCTCTCCTGGCGAGCTGGTGATGCTGTGTGTGATGCTCCCCAGGATGGGGCTTGGGGTCTGGGCTGTCACTGAACACACTGCTGACTCACACTGAGCTGTTGCTGACCAGCACCCTCAGATCTCCCTTCCTACAGGGTTTCTCTTCAGCCTCTCCCAATTTATAGTTGTGTCTGTTTTTACTCTGTCCTAGGTGCAGGATCCAGCATTTTGACTTGTTAAATTTCATCCCGTTTATCATAGCCCAGTGTCTCAATCTACCTAGATCCCTCTGCAAGGCATTGTGTCCCTTAAGACAGCCAGTGGCACCTCCCAGTTTGGTCTCATCAGCAAAATTGCTAATGGTGCATTCAACTCCTGCACCCAGATTGCTCATAAACATACTGGGCAGAACTGGCCCAAGAGTGGAACCTGGAGGAACACTGCTGGTGACCGAGTGACAGACAGATGCAGCCCCATCCACTACAGCTCTGTCAGCCTTACCCTTCAACCAGTTCTTCATCCATGCACTGTGATCCTGCTCATCCCACAGCTGGGCAGCTTGCCCAGAAGGAAGCTGTGAGGGACAAAAAGCCTTATTAAAATCAGAAAAACTACATCCACTGCCTTCACTTCACCCACTAAGACTTACCTCAGAAGGACATAAAATTAGTTAAACGCTCTTTTCCTGTTGTGAACCCATGTTGCCTTTTATTGCTGGAGGCTGGCTCAACACCACTTTTCTAAGCATTCCATAACATATTCTTTGCAGTCGATGATCTGGTGAACCTAGACCTGCACTCAGAATTCCAATGGTGATGTTTTTTCAAACTGGCAGCAAGAGCAAGTTGATAAGTTATTCACGCTTTTTCCACCTCTAAGTTCATAACACTGAATTGTGGTTTTTAACATGTGCTTATCTCTGATTATTTAATAAAAGGGAGTGGGGAGGAGGAGCATATGGCCCCTATTTTTGCAGCTAATCAAAATAAGAAACATGCAGGAGGAAGCCTGTGGACATACTGGAATGAAAAAGAGACTCATAAGGACAAACTAAATGTAATTCACATACCACACTTCTGAAAGTTCAATAAAAGTTAAGAGATCTTACTCTACATGACTGAGCCAGATGCAAAGTACTATTAATTAAAAGGGAAACATAAGCTCTTTTGATAGATCCGATATAGGGAATATGCACTGAGGGAGCATAAATGGTAAAACTCCTGAAACATGTATCCTAGTTCTCATTTGTCCTTAATGGTATTGTTTAGTTATAACTATGTACTCAGAAATTTGGTTATTTAGTCAAATAAAATACACCAAATTACATACCATTTTTTAATCATTACTAATTTTCTTTTACCTTATGAAATTTCTACAGTGGGCATGAATTACAAGAAGAGTTTAATGGTGGTATGATCTTATTGTTTTTCAAGCCAAACCTATGTATTTGCTGGAGTTTTAATTCTTTCTGTTTCTGGACTAACACTGTCTTATAAAAACAGATACTCGATTACTTTAAGATAACTGGAGATTATTTTTTTGATTCATGCTCCTGAATGATATTTTGACTAACAGCTGTCACACACCAGCTGTTAATTTCTTGATGTTGTCCAGTGACAGGGTTATTTGGAGGATTTAGAAGTTAAAGCTGTCAGACAAATTTTTAATATTTTCTACTTAGGTCACAAATTCAAGGTATTTATTGCCTGCTTTATTGCATTTCTTATGCACCTTTTGCTCAGCAGACACCCCTGTGCTGCAAAGTAATTTTGCTTATTTGCATTTCCTTGATGGTGTTTAAAATGTCATTTGTTTTACACCATTGCTTTCCTGTTAGAGCTCCTTGCGATAGTTCTGTCTTCTCGGGTTTAGGTCAACCTCTCACATGCAGGATAAAAGCTGAGCTGTGACTACTTCTGTGAGGTTGGTCTGATCCTGCAGCTGTTTCATAAGCAGAATGTCCATGGGGTGGGAGAAGGGAAAGAGGAGTATAACATTTTGTTGTTGCTGCCAGTATATAAAACCATTTGTTCAGTTCAACAGTTTATTACCAGCAGTCCCCGACACTTGCCACATCGGATCACACGCATGGCAGCACTCCCTTTGACTGGGAAGAGTGGCTTTCAGGGCACAATTTGCAAACAGTATTGGCAATCGGAAAAAGCAGCATTCAAACTCGTTCAGAGTTTACCTTCAGAATTAAATAAGTGTTCTTGGTTTTTACACTAAATTGCTCATATAAACGTACACTTATTTGAAACATAAGTTATGCAACAGCATTATACCACTATTAGGAAAATGGCCTAAGGATTTAAATACAGCCAGAGTAGTTGCATGGAGATCTCCCATAATCTGAGGAGAAAATAATTAGAATCCTGTTAGGTTCATTTTAGAAGCTAGCATCCCCCTGTGTGTTAGTCTATTCCCAGTACAGTTTTACAGTGTTTTGCAGCTTGGCTCTTCTATAGCAACGCTGCATGAGATTCTTCTGGCTGATCTCAATCATATGTTTGGGAATTAATTATTTTAAAGGAAAATTAAGTTATCTTTAAAGAGAAATTTTAACATGTAAAGGTCCCATTTTGCACCTACTGTTTCGGATTTCAATATTGTATTTGACTTAACTTACAGTAGTTGCTAGAGAAATCTGCAATTTTGAAATAAACATTCTTCCCCAAAGCTTTATGAACCTGCACCCAGTATTCCTTTGGTCAATGGTATACTTTCTTTGCTGCAGAGCTTTGAGGGAAGAATCTCTGCACAAAAAGAAGCAAAGAGTGCAGTTAGTTTCTGCATATGTATTTACAGTATTTTCAGTATATTTTTAGCAGTTACTATATTGTAACTCTATCATTACTTTATCATTACTATATCGTATAGCTAAAGCAGTATTTTTTTACTTACAGTTACTCTTACGAAACTTCCATCTTGCCATTATACATTTCATATTGTTGCAAGAACCAACCTTGTACAAGGATCTTTTTTGCTGGAATGAAAAAAAAACACTTCAGAAGAAATGAGTTATTGTGAAATTCAGGTTAACTTCTTGATCTCTTGGGGGAACTTTGCTTGCAGAAGGCTTGCAGGTCTTGAAGTACTGTCTTCAGAAGCACAAGGCTGTTTTGCAGAAACCAGAGCATAATAATGAAGCACTGCACTTGAAGCATTACCAACTGTTGAAGACAGGCTGCTCTCCCCTTCCACCCATCCTGCTGATAGTTGCTGAGTGGAACTTACCATGTGAAGCGTGAAGTTTATTTTGTTCTTGTTCCCCAGGGAATATCACTATAAAAACTTACTATTGTATCACCTTTTCTTGAAACTTTCTGCCACTTCTGCTCCACTGCAAACTGAGATTCTAAGGTGAAGTCTGAAAGAGAACACACACACAAAGAAGAGTGCAATGTTTTTCTGCGTAAGTGGAAACAAACTTTTGAGCATCACATAAATGATTTTAAATATCAAATTTAAAATATTCAACAGCATCATTTGTGGCAAAAAAATCACCTTTAATGAAGGATAATTTTTGGAGTCTTGTCTTTGTATAAACATGCTTATAATAATTTCAAACAGTAGATACTGCCTACATACATGTTATGTTTCCAAGCACCTGATGCCTCATTTTCTTTGGAAATTCCTATGAATTACTTTTGAAGACACCATGTTGACAAATCTGATTTAAATGTAGCTTTAGTTCTTTTATCAAGACTTATTTCACTTGGTCTGTGGTTAATTTACACTACAGCTTCCTGCAAGTGCAAACAATTATGGGTTTCCTCTGTGCAGAGAATCACTGGAAGCAGCCTCATCTATTCCATTACTGGCATAAAGTACTTTTGTACTTGTACTTATGTCACTCCTGACAGATGCCTGTCGATCCTGATCTGGAAGGACTTTAGCAGCGAAGATTTCACACCCACTCTATCCCACACTTCTGCTGTTCTTGGCAGTTAAATTCTTTCCTGAATATCTAATCAGACTATCCTCTGCAGTGGTCCACTACTTCTTGCTCTATTTGGACAATGGAAAAGCTACAAATTTTGCTTACTATGACTCCAGTTTAGCTTTTGAAAAGAAAAAATTTACAAAATTACTTAAAGAAAGTAACGAAATAAATTAAATTCAGCAGAAGGTGGTGACAAGTCATCCTATGCAGGAATGATAAACAACATGAAGATTGGATGGCATGAGTTGAAGTGTCTCCCTAGCAATTATGCAGAAAAACATACAAGAGACTATGGAGGATGATGAGAAGACTGTGACATAACAGTGTCAGGATGGTGTGAAAAGACATAAACATCACTCTGGAAAGTATAAACAGACAGGCTATAAAGAGGAAAGTATAAACATAAAGCCTAGAGTACCTTATCCTACTAGGAAAGCTTTATTTTCCAGAAAGATGTAAATCAATTAATTTAACTTTGATGATAAAAATGGAAAGCAACTAAAGTGTTGTATATATCATGTGAAAAGGTTAAACAAGTTGGGACTTCCTAGCTTAAAGAAGAGAAAGCTTAAGAGGAAGATGACAGCCTTCATCTAACGGGTGAAACAGAAGCAGAAAAATATATGATAATTTGAAGAGCTTGCAGTTGTTCTCTTATCTCTTTCTAGCATATTTTCCATCACGCTGCAATCATAAAAGGNTATATATCATGTGAAAAGGTTAAACAAGTTGGGACTTCCTAGCTTAAAGAAGAGAAAGCTTAAGAGGAAGATGACAGCCTTCATCTAACGGGTGAAACAGAAGCAGAAAAATATATAATTTGAAGAGCTTGCAGTTGTTCTCTTATCTCTTTCTAGCATATTTTCCATCACGCTGCAATCATAAAAGGGTTTTCTGGGAGTTGGTCACCTTTCAGGAGTGTCAGGACAGAGTTTGAGGTTTACCTGCCATCCTGGACACATGCATTGACCTGTTTTGAGGGTGACCTCAGAGTTGTCAAGACTCGGGTGAGTCCACCTTCACTTGCCTGCATCCATCTTCCCTGGGACATACACAGGTTTGGTCCCCTTGTGCTGTCAGGTATTTCCTGCATCCTGCTCTGAATTCTAAAGCCAGAATCCTTAAGTGGATTGTTGTTGGTGGCATTGAGTTGTTGACTGGGTCATACTGACACGAAGGATTCCATTATTTGGTGACTTGTTGTGTGCATAGTTTCCTTCTCTCCAAACCTGTGACCCTGGCCTCACTAGGATGAACAGCTCTCAATGACGCTTCAGACAAAAGAGACACTGGGGCAAAGCTTCCTCAGCTTCCACACAGACAAGTGAATGTCGTGGGCATTCTCACTGCATTGCTTTGAAAATCCATGTCCAGAATACATGCTGATCATCGCAACACTGGAAGTAACTAAAAAATTATACAAAGATAAATTAAAATCAATTTGTTTGAAATGAATATTGATAAATTCTTCTACAATGTCAAATTGTCAGGAGATTTATATCATCTGCATTGCATTCTCTCATTAAAATGGTTTATATGTAGGACTTGGGATAGGATATTCTTTCACTCTTTGTGTGTGGATGCCCTGTCATTGTGGTGTAGGAATGGCACAAGGTAGTATAGAATAACCTCAGGGTCCTGGCCATGCCCCTCCTGGTTACTGCAAAAATTAACCCTGCCCTGGCTGGAATCAAAACTCATGTTATAGGAAAAAGGGCCCTTTAAAACAGTTGGAAATGTAATTTTATATTTAGCTTGTTCTTCATATTATTTTACTGTATCTAGAGCAGCTGCCAGTGAAATAAGGAAAAAAAAAAGTCTTTAATTTGGTAGAAGGAACATCATGAAGACACATTAGAGATTAATTTCAGCAATTAATTTTCATACTATTACCATAATTAATGATAGCTAACTATTACTATAACTAATGATGGCTGGCTAATTGAAGATAAATATCGGAATAACAAAATGTCCATGTTGGTCTTCCTTCATTTTAAAGCAATAATATTACTCTCAGCAAGTAAGATTTGATTCCTTTATGTACTTCCCAGATGAGCAAGCTGCTGGAAGGACATACTAAAAAGGCCAGAGATTTGAAAGAAGCCTTGGATAATAGAACTGGAAGGGGTCTAGAGAGCTCATACTATTCATCCCCATCTGCATGTTTAATATCATTGCTGTGAGTAATCCTGAGAAATTAAGTGGAGGAGCTCATCTGAGTAAATAGAATATATATCTATAGGTCTGAGAACACATTTTTAATTACTAAGCCACAATTTTTAATTTCTTTAAAATTTTAATTTTAATCTTAATTTTTTTAATAAGTTGTTGATTTAAGGAACTCTGAACTGGGCAACCATTTTAAAGCAAGAAGTTCCACATATTTACCAGCAAAAAGGATAATAGAAAATGGAAAAAAAAATTCTTTCACACAGCGCTTTTGTGGATTTAAATAGTAAGCATTAGGACAAC